>CM031379.1:20368965-20384052 GCA_018290095.1 Polypedilum vanderplanki | reverse complement strand
AAAAAGATTCCAAAAAGGCAAATAGCTTTCCATGTGCAATGGAACGAATAAACTTAAACTCTTACTCTGCATGCTATATATTTGCTTCTTAGGGTTATATGAAGCGTGCTGCAAAGAAATTTCTAAACATTGTGTGTCATATACAATGATTGATGGGATTTAAATGCCTTGAGAGAGGAAAAAGAACTTTAAGTAAGGTAGAAATCACCAGTAGTAGGAAGAAATTTTCACCAAAGTGTTTGCTTCCCTTTATCATTCCGTTTACATGAATGCAAACAATATATTGTTTAATTGAAATGTGTTATGGTAAGGAAAGAAGGAAATGTTATGCATTCAAGAACATGGAACTGTAGAAGATGCAAGAAAATTTTGCCACAATAGCCACACAGCAACAGATTTTAAACTTTTCCTTCTTATTGCTTTTATTGAATATCATAGACAAAAGTTAATTATTCACAAATGTCATTTTATTATCTCTAAGACATTTTATGGAAACAATTTGAAATAAATCTTTTATCAATTTTTTCATATTTTATGAAAATCGATTATTTAATCTAAATGAAATTTTTTGAACTATGAATTGAGAATTTAAAGTTAGTGACGAATTTAAAAAGAAAATACTAGCAATTAAAAGCAACAATTCAAGTTAAAATTTAATCTTCAAAAAGAAAATATTGTTAAAAATGGTTATTCAATAAATATTTTCTGTTTCATCTTTTTTATTTTAATTTATGAGCAGTCTTTTCTTTTTAGCTTGCTATCTATTTCAGTTAATGATAATGTTAAAAATTGTTTTAAAACCGGTTATAAAAAATGAGATGAAGAAAAGATATTGCACCAAAGGAAATTATTTTCTCTCTTTCGTATTTCCCTTTATAACGTTATAAGATGAAATAAGAACATGTTAAATTTTATGAATTACTCTATCGAAAGTAATGAAAGGAGATGAAAGAGAGAGAGCCTTCTAACAACGGAAAGAAAAGAAAAATTGTTGCAAAAGCCTAAAAGGCCCTTTTCAATGCTTGTACCGGTATGCAAGCTTTCTTGAGTCAAAAAAAATGAATAAATTTTATTTAATATTTTCCTCTTTTCTCTTCTTTCATTTTTTTTTGCCTTCGTACACTCATCTCATTTAATTCTAGAGAGAGCATCTTGTTGAACGAATAAACTGAAGGATAGGGATTTGCTTGAAATGACTGAGCCTCGTTACCTCGTTATTCTTTATTCAACTTCTTATTTCACTTTTCTTCTTTTTTAGTATGAGTGTGTGTGTGCATAAGAAAGTTCTTAAAAATTCTTCTCTTTCCTCACATGCTACTCATTGATGATTTGCTTAAGTAATTTTTGTTTTTTTCTTCAATGTTGGCTTATTTATTTCGTTTTTTGATAGTTTTTTTATTACATTAATTAGCTCCTATCATATTGTTTTTGAACTGATAGATTTTGAGTCCAGAGATTTCAGTTTCAGAATTATATGACTCATAAATTTAATTTAGAAGGAAGCAGAAAGTTAAGTTAAGTTTCTTTCTTCATTTTTATCATTAGAAAATAAAATGTATCTTTAAAAACTGCTAAAATTTATTCAATATTTCTTTTTAAACTTTTTATTCAAAAATCAATTTGACGTAAGAAAACTCATTAATGAGTACTTTCAAAAGCACAAAAGATTGGGATGGAACAAAAAACGATTCTGTAAATAAAAAGAAAATGCTTCGTATCTCAATTTTTCTCTTTTATAAACATAATTGCATTTTTTTCTCTTATTCCACAGCTGTTGCATGAGAATAAAAGAAAAACAGAAAAGTCACTAATGAATAACACAATGTGCTTTAGCTTTTGTTTAATTCTATTCAATCTATTCATTTTATAAAAATAGCTACCGTATATGTTTTTAAAACAAAACCGAAATGTCATTTTTTGTATCTTCAACAACAAATTGATTATTTGAGAATGAGAAAGCTTTCATGCTTTAATAGTGAAAATAAAGCAACAGAGATGCGAAATGGAAAAGGATGAAAAATTGCTTAATTTTCTACTCAACTCGAAATACAATTTCGCTCTTCTAAATAAAATTTTCTTCACTTCTGCGAATTGCCACTTTGTACAGGTTAAATGATATTGTTAGTGGTTTTACTCTTTTCCTTGCTTTTATTTCTTTTGTATTTATCAGACTATATACAGACAGCGAGATCATCAAAATGAAAATATAAGAGCTGAAATACGAGAAGCAAAAAAATTTCATTCTAAAAATGCAAGCAGGGTTGTTAAAGGCGAAAATAGAGGATGAAAAGCTTCTTTAGTTTTGTTTATCATGAATTCATTTTCTCTACCACTTCTTTTTTGTGTTTTAAGAAAAATAGAGAAAAAAAGAACTTGTGTGAAGGAAGGAAAAGATAAAAATTCACTTCTTATCCTTCATGAAAATGCAGTAGGATTTTATTAAGAGGTGCTTATTTTAAAATTCTTTTCTCCTTTGTTCTTTATCAAGATTTATGGAGAATTATGATAAAAATTTTTGTTTATAAAAACTTTTGACAAGAATAAAGGAATAAATAACATTAAAAAAATATTTATGCAGATTTATAAATTTAAAATAAAAATCAAAAATGGCATATTAAATTAATTGATTCATTATACTGTAAAATATTTTTACTAAGCTGGAAAAACCTAATACTCAATATAAAAATAACAAAAGAAATGCTTAACAGTCAATTTTAGGATATCAATTCACAAAGAGACAAAATTGCAATCAGAAATATTCTGTTTGAATTGCAACAATGTATTGAATATCACAAATACATTCAATCAAAAAGTTGATTGAATAAAATATTGTATTGCAAACATCTCGTCTGATTGCAAAACTTTCAATTTTTCTCCATATTTTCAAGCGTTTTTAATACTGAAATAAATAGATTTTTATATGCGCTTACTTTGCATTTTTTTATATTTCACATAAAAGAAAGTTGTCAACGTTATAGCAAGTAAAATGACAATAATAATGCTTTTTTTTAGAACAACAGCATAAGTAAGAAAAAAAACAGCAAAAGAAAGCAAGGGAGTAAATAAATTTTTCACAACTCTATAAAAATAAAACATTCATTATCCATTTGTTACTGCAACACATAACACTGTTATAAACAAGCGAGACAAGCGGATAAAATAAAAAATAAATGTTCAACCTCTACGTTGCTTCAAACTTTATTTTCGCTATAGTGATTAATATAAAGAGCTTTCAACAGGTACCAAAATAAAAAATTGAATCAAATCAATAAAGAATGAAATGGATTTAAAATACAAAGTTTTTCTATCATCGAAATGAAACAAAATTTTTATCAAAGGGCTGTTGTCGAAAACGGATAAAACATTCAAGTTTTTATTTCACTAAACTCTCATAAAGTTGAAACTCGCGAGACTAATGAATGTCTGCAATTTTATCGTCTGCAAGTGCATAACTTTTTTATGAAAATCTACCTGTTATAATGCTTTCAATGAATTTCTCCTCAATGTCAGGCAGTCTCATTACCACGAAAGTCATTAGACGGAAAATATAATGCAATGCATGTGTAAAATGTGCTGATTATGATTTTACTACCGCATGTTTATGTCGCATAAGGCGCGTTTTACATAGTTTGTTGTTGATGTCAGTGTGAAGTTTAATTAAATGAATACATAGAGAGTTAAAATGAAGTCATTTATGCTTGATGTGTTAAATGAGTTGATGATTATGCTTACTTGACACTTTCCTGTGTCATTTAACTTCTTACATTTCGTGACACTTATTAAAAATAGAGATAAAGCTCAGGAAAATATTTCTAGTTAGTTAATCATAGTCTTATAGTTCATTTTTGATACTTTTATGCTAATATCGTTAAATTTTTTTAAAATAATTTCGTTTCTTCGGATAAAAATTAAAATTTACAAGAATTCTTTACGCTTTGAAAATTTTTACGTCTTTTATTATATATAAATTAACACTGACTACCACAATTCTATAAATGAACTTCCAATTTATTTGAAAATTAACATTTTATATGTACAATACAAGAATCAATCAATTTTTAATCTTTCAAAAAAATCTCAAATAAGATTCTTTTAAATAAAAAAAAATTCAGTTGTCAATTTATTTTTGAAAAATTTTTTAATCACAACGGTTGTTATTAATCATAATAAAGCCTGGCATTGATCATTCGTTATTTTTTCATGACATTCATTTTAAAATCTTATTCTGCTCACAATGCTCGTTTTATTTAATTATCAACTTTGAAAATCACAATAAATTTAATTAGCATCTCAATGATATTGAAAATATTTCTCATAAATTTAATTTTTCTCTTTCTATGATATCAATAATTATCAGCATTAATTAAAATAGCGTCGAATTTCAAAACTCAAAGTATTAATTTTCAACTAGGTAATCATCAGATTAGAAACGTATTCGATCTCTCGACCGCAATTTAAAAATTCATAAACAGTTTTCAAAGCTTAAATCAAATTACCGCAACAGCAATTTTCAGTTTAATCAAAAATAACACAAGTGATTGAAGAGTAGCAATAAAAGTATCAATCTATCATTTATTTATAGAACTGGTTGATTCAATTTGATTGTGCAATAATAAAACCTCGTGAGTATCAACAAATGGTCAATATTGCAAAATATCAATAGCAACAGCTCAAATAAACTTGATTCGATGTTTTGTGCAATATTGATGATAAACTGAAGAGTAGTCAAGAAGATTTATAGAGAAAATAAGAGTCCTTGAAACTTCATCCTTTATTTTTTTGAATATTTTCTCAATTTCTATACACTTAATAAGTAGTACTTAGCTGAATGTCATTTTGATTATGCAATTTTCTTTGAATTGTCACACCCAGGGGTATTTTTACGTCAATAAAAGTTATGATTATGACATTGCTTGTGGTAATGTTATTCCTAAAAATAGACATCATTGAAATTCCATACGGGAAAATCATTGATTGAACGTTATAGAAAAAAAATATCAATTCAATTTTCCTTGTGTTAGGTCAAAAATGTTTTTTTTTATTTTTGGCAAAAAAAACTTTTAGACGGATGAAATAAACTTTCTCGACAATTTTACGATGCTGCTTAAAAGCATTATGCAAAAGTATTGAAAATTGTTTAATTATTTGGCGGTTTTATTTAAAGTTTATCAAGTTGAAGATTGATCTTATTACGAGATATATCAAGATGTTAAGACAATAATGTTACTATGACTAGACAGTTTTATTTATTGAGTTTTCTTCAAAAGTTTTAATTTAAATTTAATAAATTGATAAATTGTCACACATACAGATAAAATTTTTTTTAAAGAATTTTAAATTAATTAATTAAATATACAGAAAATGAACAAAATAATTGTTGACTCAATTCAGTGTCTTGTTTACTCTTTTTTTGTCGAAAGTCAAGTGAAACTTTTTTCTTTTCTCTCCTTTTGTATGAATTTTCTTTATGAACCTCTTTACAAAAGCTTTTGGCAATTTCAATTATTTTTCTCTTTTTTCTATCATAAAAAGTTTTTGTTTGGTTGTGTTCGGTAAATCTTTTTTGGGTTTGTTTAATGCTGTACTGAGTATTTTTTGCTTGAAAAGTTATAATGAAGAGAAGAAAATTTTAATTGAAGGTGAAAAATTTTACATAATTGAAGTTGAGATTTCTAATTTTTTGCATCAGAAGCTTTTCGTGATCTGATTATATCAAAATAAATGAATAATTATTGACCTTTGAATATTTTTTTATTTCACAATGTAATCCTAAATGTCTTATCTATTAATAAACGAAATAAAGCAATAAATTTTACATTACTTAAAAAACCAATCTATGTATCTAAAAAATTGAGTTATATCTCAATGTATGTAGGTCAATATTTGACAAATGATTGATGCCTTCGAAAAGGAAATTTTCAACTCAATTTCACAGGCTAAATTAATTTACTGGCGAGTAGAAGAAAAACAAATATACATAATGGTCATTTATAATCGACCATACTCATTTATATCTTCATTTCTCATTGTCGATAAATTTTTATGTAAATATTATTTGTTTTGTTAGGAAGTGTAAAGATTAATTATTAAAACTATTTAGAATTAATTAGGGAGAATAAGATTAACTGACATGAATCCTGAATATAAAAAAAAGTTATATGCTTTCAATAGTGCCAGTTGCAATTTGCAAACACTACTTAACATCAAGTTGTTTCTTCTTTAGTATGTTACAATAAGTAATGTAGACATTATGCTTTCACATATTTATTCAATTGGCCAAAGAAAAATCGAATTGAAAACTTTCATTTCCTATGAAGCAAAGAAGAAAAATTTTTTCTCTTGAGAAAAGAAGAAGAAATTGGCAATAAATCATCACTCTTTACGATACTTTACAATTCCCTATGAATTATTGACTTCTGATTTATTTCATTGTTGTGAGGGAGTGAAAAAAGGAAAAATTTCTTTATAAGAATGTGAAGCAAAGTTTATATAGCAAAAGGAAGGAGAGCAGGAGAAAAAATTTTTTCATGTAAAAATTGCATTGCAACAGCAGTAAATCTTTCATGTTCTACAAGTTGTAAAATTGGAGGCGGGAGAGAGAAATGTTTTATCGAATTATATCACTATATTTCGCTTTCTATTCAAGCAGCAGTTTACTAAGAGAAATTTTAAAACGTTTCATAGCGCTATGAATGTACCTTGCATATTATAAGGTAAATTTACTGTAGAAATTTATGCAAAATTATTCCAAAATCGTCCTTTGATCAACTTCACTCGACAATTTTCATCTTTTTTCCTCAATTTTCACTATGCCTTCACTTGTAAGTACGCGAAAAAGTAGGATTTCTGGATGAAGAAAGAAGGAAAGAAATTCAATTTAAATGTTGCCAAATGAAATTTGCTTCAATGAATCTGACTGTCTATGTTAACCTACTTTTATGGACTAACTTGCTATTTCTTAATGATATATCCTATTCGAATGAATGATGATGATACAAAAATAAAATTAAGTAGTTGCGCAAATGACACTTCCTTCTTTTTTTATGCAATCATTATTCATATCAAGTGAGACAGATAGTAATGACTAGTTAGTTATATATAAATAACTTTCGCTCTCCCGAGCAGCACAGCGCGACTACGACTGTCGTGCGACCGTCGTACGACAGCCGCGCCATGTCGGCGACTCGACTTTATGACTGCCTTAGCGAAAAACATTGAAATTTCTTCAACTAATTCAATCCATGATTTACATTTTAATATGTTATAACCTCAATCGTCTGTGATAGTTTTTTATTAGTTAATTTAAATTTCTTAGAAAAACAAATTTTAAACAGATAAAAATAAAATTTTCATAGCTTTCAAAGAAATTGATCCTTTTAACCGCTTATAAGAAAATCTTCAAAGACTTTACCTTTAAAATCCCACACAAATGTCGTAAAAACTTTCTCATTTCATCATTTCTACTCATACTTTTCTCTTTTATTTCAAAAATTCTACTTAACTTTTCTCTTTCTCAAGAAATTCTTACTGTAATCCACCACAAGAAGTGGTATGAATAAATTTCACAGTAAATAAACAAGGAAATTTTCATTGAAAGCAATTAAAAGTTTACACTTTATGCAAAATTTTCTCACCCTTCTTCATTACTTTTAACCATGAATGATGAGTTTTCTTCCTCATTATTGATTAGCATCCATTAAAAATTAATTTGTTGAATGTTTATCGACTTAATTGACTTTAATGAATGATTTTAATCTCTTTATTACACGAAGGAAAAAGAAACAAATTTAATCGTCTGGAAAGGAAAGATCTTTTTATCTTTTTTCTTGTAAATTTTGATTCTTTAAAATTGCTTCTCATGACAAGACAAGCAAGAATAATTATTGCAATAAATTTTCGTTCATGAAAATTTTGAGCGCTAATCAGTCTTAAAAGTTCGACAACATAAACAAAAATGTTTTTGCACCAGGAAAATGTTATTAAAAATTAATTGATAGAGTGTTAATTGTGTACATACACTATGGAAATTGTTTATAAATAAAACAACAATATCTAAGATTATTTTCAAACCGCAGACGCATACTCATTATCGAATATTAAAAATTAATTATTCAAGAATTTTAATAGTCAAAATATGTTAAAAATGTTTATAATTTCATGTCAATTTCATATGAAAAAAATACAAAACTTTAAATCATAAATATAAAAAAAATTTTTACATCTATGTATGATATCATGTATAACAAATTCTAAATTGAATTTTAATGTATGCCAGAAGGTATTTTCTACTTTCTAAATTTATGAATTGGTTGATTTTAAAGTCAAAAATAATAAAATTTGCATCTTCTGCCTTAAGGCGTTTTCTAATGAAATGAATTTATTTAAATTTTGTACAAGAAAAGTTTTATATTTTTTCATTTTTATAAAAGTTAAAAAAATTTTCTTCAAAAATAAAAAACGTTTTCTTTTTTGTTAATTTTTCAATACTAATTTTATTTTATGAAAAAGATTTCCATTCTTCCAGGAAATAAATGAAAAAAAGAGATTTGATAACTGCTGTTACCGTAAAAGCTCGATAAAAAGGCAATTTGATATAGCAAATAAAGAACAGTAGCATGCGGAAGTGATGAAAAAGAAGAATCTAATTAACTGGTGAATAAAGCATGAATAATTGGAAATAATTAATGCCGTTATGATAGAACGAATTGAAATTCAATATTTAATGAATTATGAAATGAAACATCTACATTTTTAAGCATTCAATAAAAATCAATTCAATCGTAAGATAATTTTCATTCTTCAGTCCTGTTACACGAGCGATAAGTAATTTATTTTCAGCAAATGTCAGATGATTGTAATGAATTTCATTCAACAGAATCAATCTTTTGCTTGTTCATTTGATTTCTTGAAGTTTATCATCATTTTCTTCTTCATCTTTTTGTTCCTCTAATGAAAAATAAAATGACAAAAAAGAAAAATAGAAAAGGAAATTTTTATTGAATTTAAATGATGATTTTTAGCGCATTTTTGGAACAACAATGCAGCTTATAGTTTCACTTTGTTCGGCTGGCTGGCTGGCTGGCTGGCTGGCTCACGGCTCACGGGTGAGGGACGAGATCTCGAAAACTACAATAGCTAGAGGCTTCCGGTTTGTTGTGTTTGATTTGTGCTATCGAGTTACTGGCTTATCGCTTAGTTTGAAAGTTACCACTGATTCCATTAATCAGGAAATTATGAATTTAAATTTCCAAATTGAAAAATGTAAACAACGCGAAGTTGGCTGCGAAAACGATTACAGCGCCATCAACGGCAAATATTGGTACTACAAATATTTTGAATGTTACTCAACCGTTATTTTTAAGTCAACAAAATTTATTTAATATTCTATAAATTCAATATCAATTAGGAACGCTCGCCGTACTTTCATTAATCAAAATTTTATAAATAATAATCCCATATATTTTGATCAATTTATTTTAAACTGTGAATTTGTTTCTCAAACGAAACTAATAATTCTGTAATTTGTTAATATACACTGATCTGGGCACAAAAATGCGCTTAAGTGTCCCCCTACTACGCATGGACACTTTCCATGTCATTTAAAAGACAACGGGCTTTTTTGTTTGAATTCTTCATTTGAATCGAATATCAATTTCAATTCTTTAACAACAACTTTTTTTATTGCATTTCTTGCCATTACCTTTCACAAAAGAAAAAGAAAAGAAATCTTCTACTGAAATATGCATGAAAAGCTAACTAGAACGACGACAACATCTTACTCTAAATTTAAATTTGATTTGCTTCATTCTCACAAAATGACTAAATTGCTGGCTGCATGTTCTTTTTTGTTCACTTCAAAGTTAAGCTTATTTAAAGATAACATCACAAAGATGGCAGAAAATGGCATTTAAATTAAAACAGCAGTAGCAGAGTATGAAGTGAAATTTTTTTCGTACAACTTAAGCACATCAAACTGTAAAAAGCTGCGAAAAGAAATTTAATTTCAACTGTTTTACTTATTCGTCATTCTTGTTCTTCTGGACGAAGAAGGAGAAAAGAAATTGCAATGCACAGAAGCAGAAGAGCTGAAGATTTCCTTTTTTAAATGTAAATAAAAATGTAAAAAGAAACTGAATGAAATGATTTACTCGCCATCTCAAATAAATTATAGAGATGAAAATCTTGAGAAGACGAATTGTGTGAACGGAATGGAATACGAAAATTTTCTTTCGCACACAGTGGTTTCCTATTAATTCATCTTTGCGACAGACAACTATTTCACTATCGCGTTGAATTTTAAATGGAATTTTTTGCTCTGAAATGATAAATCAAGAGAAGAAACTTTTGAAGCATGAAAGAGTTTGATTTCTGTGTCGCATTGCCTTTTACAGCAATGATTTTTTATCAAGATGCAAATGTCAACTTTTTTCTTTCGATCTCATCAAAATAATGATTTTATTCTTCTTTTATCATATAAATGTCTCAATTCATGTCAATGATATCGAAATCGCTTTAGCTTTAGAATGTGTGAAAGTAGTGATACGAGAGATTGATTCCAAATAAAGCATGCTTATCACTTTGAAAATTCTACGAAAAAAAAAATTATATCGGAGACACACAGTATAGAAATCCTTATGTGAAACGAAGCTCAATTGAAAGCTGAGACATTGTAACAATCGAATACGAAAAGATGTGAAAGCTTATAAAAAACAATTATACTTGAATCAGCAGAATATGGTTGAAGAAAAAGAAATCGGAAAAGCATTGACAATTCAATAGACGATATGCTTTTTACGATTTGCGATATTGATCTAAATAAATGTGAAGGGAAAGATTTCTTATAAATTGCTTGCTTTACTCTCAAGTTTTCAAAATTTAATCCAAAACAAATTAAAATGGAATTTAATTATTTGTAAAACAATCCAAGCATAATAAATACAAATATTCTTTATAAAAAGAAATTAAACAATGATACATGTAGAATCGATGAAACTAAAGATTGATTGAGCTTTTGCAAAATTGATGTGCATCAAGATATAGAAAATTGAAATAATTTTTTCACTACTTACAGTCAATGAACTCATTTGTTTTATAAATCTCTTCGAAATTTACACACAATCAATAATTTATTCGAATACTACCCGTGTAACCAATAACATACCGTTGACATGCCAAAAAACGGCATAAGACATGCCGTACAGCATGCCGTATTAATAGACTATCGTATTACAATCGATTCTACATGTATCATTGTTTAATTTCTTTTTATAAAGAATATTTGTATTTATTATGCTTGGATTGTTTTACAATAATTAAATTCCATTTTAATTTGTTTTGGATTAAATTTTGAAAACTTGAGAGTAAAGCAAGCAATTTATAAGAAATCTTTCCTTCACATTTATTTAGATCAATATCGCAAATCGTAAAAAGCATATCGTCTATTGAATTGTCAATGCTTTTCCGATTTCTTTTTCTTCAACCATATTCTGCTGATTCAAGTATAATTGTTTTTTATAAGCTTTCACATCTTTTCGTATTCGATTGTTACAATGTCTCAGCTTTCAATTGAGCTTCGTTTCACATAAGGATTTCTATACTGTGTGTCTCCGATATAATTTTTTTTTTCGTAGAATTTTCAAAGTGATAAGCATGCTTTATTTGGAATCAATCTCTCGTATCACTACTTTCACACATTCTAAAGCTAAAGCGATTTCGATATCATTGACATGAATTGAGACATTTATATGATAAAAGAAGAATAAAATCATTATTTTGATGAGATCGAAAGAAAAAAGTTGACATTTGCATCTTGATAAAAAATCATTGCTCTAAAAGGCAATGCGACACACGAAATCAAACTCTTTCATGCTTCAAAAGTTTCTTCTCTTGATTTATCATTTCAGAGCAAAAAATTCCATTTAAAATTCAACGCGATAGTGAAATAGTTGTCTGTCGCAAAGATGAATTAATAAGAAACCACTGTGTGCGAAAGAAAATTTTCGTATTCCATTCCGTTCACACAATTCGTCTTCTCAAGATTTTCATCTCTATAATTTATTTGAGATGGCGAGTAAATCATTTCATTCAGTTTCTTTTTACATTTTTATTTACATTTAAAAAAGGAAATCTTCAGCTCTTCTGCTTCTGTGCATTGCAATTTCTTTTCTCCTTCTTCGTCCAGAAGAACAAGAATGACGAATAAGTAAAACAGTTGAAAATTAAATTTCTTTTCGCAGCTTTTTACAGTTTGATGTGCTTAAGTTGTACGAAAAAATTTTCACTTCATACTCTGCTACTGCTGTTTTAATTTAAATGCCATTTTCTGCCATCTTTGTGATGTTATCTTTAAATAAGCTTAACTTTGAAGTGAACAAAAAAGAACATGCAGCCAGCAATTTAGTCATTTTGTGAGAATGAAGCAAATCAAAATTTAAATTTAGAGTAAGATGTTGTCGTCGTTCTAGTTAGCTTTTCATGCATATTTCAGTAGAAGATTTCTTTTCTTTTTCTTTTGTGAAAGGTAATGGCAAGAAATGCAATAAAAAAGTTGTTGTTAAAGAATTGAAATTGATATTCGATTCAAAATGAAGATTCAAAACAAAAAAGCCCGTTCTTTTAAAAATCATCATTTATCAGGTAATTCGGAAAAAAACTGGTCACTTTTTACACACGTTGTTCAAGCAGCTCGTTCTCAAAACGATTTACTCAATCGACAAACAGTGAAAAGCGTCTTATAAGTTTATCCGTTTTAGCAGTTTTTAAGATGCATTTTAATTCAACAACAATACATTTTCAATTTTTAATTTGACTTCGGAAATCTGCACAAAATTTGAATTTTTCGACTAAAAAGTTCAGGAGCGTTTTTCTCTACTGCTATTCATCGGTAATAATTCTCTTGTACTTTGTAAATTAACTATGTTTCAAGTACTTTTAAGAACTGAAAGCAGATCATTAATATCTGATGAAATTAAAGACTTATGAGCGACCAAATTCATAGACTCAAAAATCCGGGCTTTTTCTAAAAAAATTATTTTCTCGAAAACTACTTGACCAATCAAAAAGATTAATATACCAAATAATCTGTCTTAAAACGTACTTCAAAAGAGCATACAAATAGTTTAATTTTAAATTTCCATCAATTTTCATACATTTTCCAAATTCCTTTGTTTACAAATGGCGAAAACGTAAACAAACAAATTTGCAAACTTTCTTTCACTCATATCTCCTCTGATACATCGTTCTAAGCTAATATGCAGTTTTGCTAATAACAACACATTATAACTAAATGATTAAAGCATCAATTTGAGTTTAGAACGATGTATCTGAGGAGATATGAGTGAAAGAAAGTTTGCTAATTTGTTTGTTTAAGTTTTCGCCATTTGTAAACAAAAGAATTTGGAAAATGTATGAAAATTGATGGAAATTTAAAATGAAACTATTTGTATGCTCTTTTGAAGTACGTTTTAAGACGGATTGTTTGGTGTATAAATCTTTTTGATTGGTCAAGTAGTTTTCGAGAAATAATTTTTTTAGAAAAAGCCCGGATTTTTGAGTCTATGAATTTGGTCGCTCATAAGTCTTTAATTTTATCAGATATTAATGATCTGCTTTCAGTTCTTAAAAGTACTTGAAACATAGTTAATTTACAAAGTACAAGAGAATAATTACCGATGAATAGCAGTAGAGAAAAACGCTCCTGAACTTTTTAGTCGAAAAATTCAAATTTTGTGCAGATTTCCGAAGTCAATAAAAATTGAAAAATCATTGGTTGTTGAATTAAAATGTATCCTAAAAAACTGCTAAAACGGATAAACTTTAAGACGCTTTTCACTGTTTGTCGATTGAGTAAATCGTTTTTGAGAACGAGCTGCTTGAACAACGTGTGTAAAAAGTGACCAGTTTTTTTCCGAATTACCTGATAAATGCAATAAAAATTTCCTTTTCTATTTTTCTTTTTTGTCATTTTATTTTTCATTAGAGGAACAAAAAGTTGAAGAAGAAAATGATGATAAACTTCAAGGAATCAAATGAACAAGCAAAAGATTGATTCTGTTGAATTAAATTCATTACAATCATCTGACATTTGCTGAAAATAAATTACTTATCGCTCGTGTAACAGGACTGAAGAATGAAAATTATCTTACGATTGAATTGATTTTATTGAATGCTTAAAAATGTAGATGTTTCATTTCATAATTCATTAAATATTGAATTTCAATTCGTTTCTATCATAACGGCATTAATTATTTCCAATTATTCATGCTTTATTCACCAGTTAATTAGATTCTTCTTTTTCATCACTTCCGCATGCTACTGTTCTTTATTTGCTATATCAAATTGCCTTTTTATCGAGCTTTTACGGTAACAGCAGTTATCAAATCTCTTTTTTTTCATTTATTTCCTGGAAGAATGGAAATCTTTTTCATAAAATAAAATTAGTATTGAAAAATTAACAAAAAGAAAACGTTTTTTATTTTTGAAGAAAATTTTTTAACTTTTATAAAAATGAAAAAATATAAAACTTTTCTTGTACAAAATTTAAATAAATTCATTTCATTAGAAAACGCCTTAAGGCAGAAGATGCAAATTTTTATTTTTTTGACTTTAAAATCAACCAATTCATAAATTTAGAAAGTAGAAAATCCTTCTGGCATACATTAAAATTCAATTTAGAATTTGTTATACATGATATCATACATAGATGTAAAAATTTTTTTATATTTATGATTTAAAGTTTTGTATTTTTTTCATATGTAAATTGACATGAAAATTAATAACATTTTTAACATATTTTGACTATTAAAATTCTTGAATAATTAATTTTTAAATATTGATAATGAGTATGCGTCTGCGGTTTGAAAATAATCTTAGATATTGTTGTTTTATTTATAAACAATTTCCATAGTGTATGTACACAATTAACACTCTATCAATTAATTTTTAATAACATTTTCCTGGTGCAAAACATTTTTGTTTATGTTGTCGAACTTTTAAGACTGATTACCGCTCAAAATTTTCATGAACGAAAATTTATTGCAATAAATTATTCTTGCTTGTCTTGTCATGAGAAGCAATTTTAAAGAATCA
>CM031379.1:20313741-20360999 GCA_018290095.1 Polypedilum vanderplanki | reverse complement strand
GAAATTGAGTTTCATTGATTTTTAAAATGTATTAATTTTCATGACAAAAATTTGTTACTAAATTTTTTTGTACAAAAATTGTAAAATTTTGTGACTACCCTAAAAATAGAATTTAAATTTTTAAACTAAAAATTAGGGTAAAGGCATATGGAGTGGCCATACTTTTGAGTGGCCAGTTTTTTCTTCTAATGAAATTTGCCACTAAAACGATTATAATTGATTGAACTTTTGATGAAGTTATATCAATTTAATATCAAACTTTATGTTTTTATGAGAATACTTACGATTTACTGATGTTTTCCTAATAAAAATGTCGATTTAAAACTTTCTATATAAAAATTATTTTTGTTTATATCTCAAAATTCATCACTTTTCAATTACTTATATGTCACTCAAATGGATTGGGTAATTGAAATAAAGCTTGTAGTTTCTAATTACATTCTTATTTTGTCTCTACATGGCCTACAAACTGAGTTATACGCTGAAATATAAGGGATATGGAGTGGCCATATTAAGGAATTTGAAGTGGCCATATGAAATATTTTTAAAACTATTTGTTATTTTTGTGGTGGCGCTAGTATCGTTTTCAACTTTTGCAAAAGTTTTCTCAAATCAAATTAAGCTTGCAATAGTAAGAATCTACATTTTATTAGCTTTCAATTGATACAAATATGTATAAGATTGATTAGGTATGAAACTAGAAATCGTGATTTTAAATTTTGTTACAAAAAATGTAAACAAAAATTTTCTCGAGATTTTTCAAAATTTTCAAAAGTTCATTTTCACTTAATTGAACTATTTTAAAGCAAAAATTGGAATGAATGAAGATTATTGCCATTGATTTAAATTGAAATAGGTAAGTATTTTGAGTGAGCTGATCCTATTAAATCAAATAAATGCAAAATCAATCGTTTTAATATTTCATATGGCCACTCCAAATTCCTTTATATGGCCACTTCAAATTCCGATATGGCCACTCCATATCTCAAACGTTTTGATCAATTGCCATTAAATAGCTCAATTTAGAGTTTTAAAATGATGTTATTATGAAACTAGGACCTTTTTGTCATTTATTATTTTAAACAGAATTAAAATTGATCAAATAGTTAAAGAGTTATAGGCGATTTAAGTAAAAATTTTCGTTGATATGGCCACTCCATATGCCTTTACCCTATTTTAAAATTTAATTTTCTTTTTTTTATTGTAAAAAATTCAATGTAGGGTAAAGGAACCTAATTATCGTCCTATTTTAGAAAAATAATTCCATCTTAGGGAAAAATATTTCAAAACACTCTATCTCACTTAATATTCATCAACATTCTGATTGAAATATTTAATTTATAATTAAGAACCACATTTTATATTAAATGAGTAATAATTAGTTATCATAGTTTCATTAAATACGACACCTAATATCGTCCTATGAACCTAATATCGTCCTGATTGGACCAATTTATCGTCTATTGTCTACACTTAATCCACTGATGAAAAAATATTAAACACTTTCAAGCTATTCTTGCCACTTATTAACACTTCTAAGCCATCCATAATGCACTAAATAATGAAAAATTGATTTTAAATTACAAATTAATTTCAATTTTTTATTTATCGACGACCTCTTAATTTTTTATGAAGCGCATTTTAAAAATCGCAAATATTTAGACGTAATTAGTTCATCAGTTTTAACCAACTACTCTTTTATAATCATGTAATATATAATACTCACACATGTATAATCGAGACAAATATTATGTAAGTTATTAACACTTAGAAATAATATATATCAGTTGAAAGTTCAAATAAATATGCAAAATTTTCTACTTATTTGGAATCAAAAAAAAGAACATTCCGTAAAATAAAAAATCTGTATGCAAATGAATGACTAATAGTGTTTAAATTCATATATTATCAAAATAACTCATTCATATCAAATGAATGATTTAAATGAAAATTTCAATTTTTCAAAAATCAGACGTATAATAGGATCAGACGATATATAGATTCCTGTTACCCTTAAAAACTATTTTTGTCACCCTCAAAATATCTGAAAAAACCGGACAGACAGACAACAATTAAGTATTATTTCTTCAGGAATTAGACATTGGAAACATTTCATATCTTTTGCTTTTCATGACTATAGGTAAATGTCCTATTCGGGGACAAAATTTCTTCGGCTCACATGAACCAGTTCCCACTATTATAACACCATTTTATGATGTTCACTAACGAAAAATCCATCATAACTATTTTACATAAAAACATTGATCAGAATTATTTGATCATTTTCCAAATTAAATCTTCATTGTTTTTCTTAATTCGGAACACTGGACTCCTAATCGAACACTTGATAACTAATTCGACACTTGACTTCTAATAAACAAAGAAAAATATTTATTTCAAATCGTGTTAAAATTGTTTAACACATTATTTCATTTTGCTATCTTTTCACTTATTGTGTAATTTAAGCTCTTAAATCAGCAGAATTGACATTTGAAATATTTGATTCAATAAATATTGAAGCGCATTTTTTGTTTACATTTTCACAAATTTAAAATGAAAACAAAGTGTCCCCAATAGGTTCTGCCATTAGGTAAAGCTAAATAATTTCAAACACTTCAAACTAACGTTGAAAGTGAATGTTGATAATTTCTTCGAGGTTTTGCCTTAATTAAAGATAACAGCGGGTGAAAAGTGAGAATTAAATAAAATAATAATTTCCGTGGAATTTTGTATGAAATTTAAAAATTACTATTCCATTGTTCATGCTTTTGATGCGTAAAAATTGGATCAAAATGATAAATGAATGATAAATCTACGACATATGCACAAATTTTCAACATTGAAGGTAAAAAGAGAAAATAAGAAAAGAAAATGTTCCAACATTTTTAGCCCAATAGAAACATTTACACCTTTTAAATTTCAAATAACTTTTAATGAGCTAGTTCTTAACTTTTTAAACTCACTAAAATTCTTGTATTAATCGGATGGGGCAAAATCACGAAAGACAAATCTTCCCAGTCAAAAAGACAATTTCTCGACAAACACGAGACAAATTTTCACCCTACAACTTGTGAATTGAAATTTTCCTCGCTTAGCGACAATTTTTTCTCACATAGAAAAAAAATTCGGAAATCTGTCCTAATGGACAAAATTTTCACTAGATTTATGAGTGAAATTTGTCCGTAACTAAGGACAAACTTATCATTACATATCTAATTGGAAAATTTTTGCTTTGTGTCGAATTCAAAAGAATTTTTTTCTAATGAAGAAGATTGTCTGGCGTTTGGGACAAATTTTCACATGAGTCATTCAAGGTGAGAAATGGTCCGAACTTTAGACAAGAATTTTCACAATTCATTTCAAGTGACAATTTTTCCTCATAGTTGAGAAGAATTTTTTTTAAATATTGATAAATTATCGATTCGCGTTTTCAATACCGTAATAATTTGAAATATTATATAATTTAATTGTATAAATTCAATATTTAGATTTTTTTTGTTTACTGTTGATTTTTAATTAACAGATTTCATGAAATAATATATAAATCTAATACATACGTTATATAGTCTTATCGAGAATAATGAATAAAACTTTAATTTTTCGCTATTGTTTAAAAAAATTCCAGAAAAAAAATTAAAATCCGCCAGTCAAATTTGTAAAACACGCTCAAAACATTTCGAAAAATAAAAATGATCATTTTTGCTTTCAAAAACATTTTAGAGACCGACTCGCTATAAACTGATTAAAGTAATAATAGAAAGGAATGAAACATTCAATTATGCATGTTTAAGATTTGATGAAGAAATTCTAACGTAACAAAATGCGCAGAGATTTTGTGAAGAAATTCAAACGTAAACAAATGGGGCGAAAAATTAAGAACAAATAGGGCGAAACAATAGGTTCCGGATTTGTAATTTAATTTCATTAGTTTAAAGTTTTGTTTTACTTTCAATTATGAGTTTATATTATAGTTAAAACTTTTTTACAAATATTTAAATGATAAAAACGTGAGTAAAATGCTAACAATAAGTGAAAATAAAGTGAATTAAATCTTGCAAAAATTTTCATATATATTAAAGATTTAGGAAAATGGACATTTCTTGAAAATTATTGTTTTTATAACATGAGTGAAGTGATAAATAATGTTTAAATATGATTTTTAATTGATCCACATAAGAAATATGATGGTGTTGGTTGATTTAAGTACATTTTCCAGAAAATTTAAATAAGGCAAAAAATTAGGAACCGTAGGTCGAAAAATTAGGTTCCGTATTCAAAGTGAAATTGTAATTAAACTACTCATCGCCGGCTTAAAAGTGGTGTTTTAATGAAAAGTGCTTCACATTTTACATTTAAATCTTCAAACAGATAGAAATTGATTAAATAGTTTATGAAATATTATTGGTTAAAGTTGAAAATACGAAAGTAGGGCGAAAAAATAGGTTCCTTTACCCTATATCGAGTATAAATAATGAAATAAACTTTAATTTTTCGAATATCACACAGAAATCAAAAAGTTCTCAGGCCTTGATAATTTCTAAATTGTTAAAAAATTGAAGCAAAAAGTTCGGAAGCAATTTTTTTCTATTAAAAAATATCAAAAATACTTTTTTCTTAAAAAACTTTTCCCGCCAAAAAATTTTCACTAAAGAATTTTCCCGCTAAAAGTTTTTTTTATTAAAATTATTGACAGAAAATACGAAATTTCCCAGATAGAAATATTCTACGAATATTTTAAATATTTTCCAGATAACGGACGACTTTTCGTCCGCTTGCGGATTATCCGGTTTTTTCCATACAAAAAATCGAATAAAATCCGCATTTTTCCTATTTTTTCCCATATTTCGGACACTCATATGCGTACAAAAACTGATAATTTCCAATATTTTTGTACGCCTGCCGGATTATTTTTGAAATTTTTATTTTTTTAATAGAAAAAAATTGCTTCCGAACTTTTTGCTTCCGAACTTTTTGCTTCAATTTTTTAACAATTTAGAAATTATCAAGGCCTGAGAACTTTTTGATTTCTGTGTGATATTCGAAAAATTAAAGTTTATTTCATTATTTTATACTCGATTAAAGACTAATATAACAGATTATAGCATTTATATATTTCATTTCATTGAAATATGTTTAATTAAAAAAATCACAGAAATCAAAAAATCTAATTTGATTTCATACAAATTAAATTAAAATTAATATTTCAAAATGTATTTACGGTATGAAAAACGCGAATCGCATAATTATCAAATTTTAAAAAATAAATTTCTTCTCAACTTGAGGACAAAATTTTCACTTGCAAATGAATGTAAAATTCTGTCCAAACGTTCGGACAATTTCTTCACTTGGAAATGTATGTGAAAATTTTGTCCAAACGCCAGGACAATTTCTCACTTAGAAAGAAAAAATTTCTTTTGATTCGACACAAAGACAAAATTTCCACATAGATTTGTAAGTGAAAATTTGTCCTTACGTTAGGACAAAATTTCCACTCATAAATCTTAGTGAAAATTTTGTCCATCAGGAAGACAAGATTTCCGAATTTTTTTTTCTATGTGAAAAAATTGTCCTAACGCGAGGACAAAATTTTCACTCACAAATGTAGGTGAAAATTTTGTCTTCGTGTTTGTCGGAGAAATTGTCCTTTTTGACTGAGAAGATTTTGTCTTTCGGTGATATTGCCCATCCCCATAATTTATATTTCCATTATAAAAGAGCCTTTCAAATGAAATTGCAGCAATGAATTTTCTGATGATGAAGAATCTTTGAAATGGAAATAATTATTTGTAAATAGCTCAATAGCTTGTTTCTTTGAGGTAAAGCTTTTTTTATATTAACTTTTATAACTTTAAAATAAAATTTTCTTTGATTAATTCATTTACTGCACTACAATTAGCTAAAGCATAAAGGTCAAACTTTGTTATAACATTTAAAGCTCATTTTATGTTAAAATTATGTCAATAACAACATGAACATCAAAAAGCTTTTGTAAATCATTTTTATATAAAACAACAACATGCTCATAATGTTCACTTCATGTCATAAATTTGTTGCAGATTTACATAATAAAATTGAATTTTTCCACTCTTTTATGCAAACGATAATAAAAAAGAGTCAAACGAGGACATACAAAAAAAAATGCTGCGTGCTTCAGTGCTGAACGAACAAATGCAATGAAAATGAATTAAAAAATTCATCGCAGATAAGTGCGACAATTTTTTTATTATTATTTTATAACGTCAATATGCATTGTTCATGAATGTGCATAAATTAAGTGGCTTTTTGACCTTTAAACAACTTTTTCATCCTTATATACTAGAGAAATGCTGAAAAATTGGCCAATTAAGAATTTTATGTTGAGCTTGCTGATTTTTCATTGCTTGCACGCATACACAAGAGAAAATGCGTAAAAGGGTCTAGACGATCGTTCATTTAAGCTTTTTCTCACTCAAGTCAAAGATTTTTCCCATACTAAGCAACATTTCATGTAAACACTGAGTTAGCTTTAATTTGACCCTTGAGAGAGAAACGCGAGCGATTAAAATAATTCTGAAATGTCTATAAATTCTAAAACTTTATTATCATCATGAGAAAAGAAAAAGTCAAAAAGTTTATTGATATTTTAGAAAGCAAAACTTTTTCTAACAATTTCTAAGAGAGAAAAAATCAATTGAATTTTTTTTTTCTTATTTTGAAACATTTTCTTTAAATTTCTTCTGCTTTTTCCTCTATTCATTATTTCATCAGAAAATACAATGCGCATACAGTGGAAAAAGAAGTAGAATTTAATCTCTTTATATCGTATCACATGTGTTACACAAATAATCACATCATACAATCATAAAACGCATCAAGTATCTGCTAAATTGTCTTGAAACTTTTAATAAATTTTTAACAGCACACGGAAGAATGAAGAAAGATTTTCAATATGAATTTTACCTCAATTTTTATTTTTCATTCTTGCCTCTTTTTTTCTTCTTCTTTTTTTTGGCTAATGACGTGTGAATTGTGACACACTCTTGAACTTCATATCGTTTTATATATATCATAATTTATCATGAGTTGAGCTGAAGAGGTGTTGAAGAACGATGTTGATATTCACTGTCGTAAACAATGACGAACGAAGTGGAATGAAGAGGTGAAGGCGGAGAATAAACCTTATTTATTTATGGTTCATAGTTGAAGAGAATCTCTCATGTCAGCCTCTACGATAGATTCTTGAGTAGAGATAAAATTTAATAGATTTCATGCAACGTAGACGAATTGAAGTGAGGTTTAATTTTTTTCTGATTATCATTCTGATCGATTTTCTAGTACCATCTCATTCTTATTCTCAATTCAGGTGAATTATGATTTATTTTCTTTCACTTGCAAAACAAAATTTTACATATACTTCTGCTATGAATGAGTACCATCCGAAGGGATAAAAATAAAAAAAATGTTCCATTGATGAGAAAGTCAATTTAAAATGAGTAAAATAAAAAATAAGGGCAATTCTCTGAATAAATATTTCTACAAAAATCTCTACTTTTTCAATTTTCTCCTTACATACTTGTTTTACTTTTCCAACTTTTTCTTAACTTACTTTCTTTTCAAATGAGCTTAATAGATGTCAAAACAATACAGATAGCGATTGAGTTTACTTTTAGACTTTTAAAAACTTTAATTTGTCTGAAAATTGATTTTCGACAAATGTTACTCAGTAACAAAAATATTTTTTTCTAACACATTTTTGCAAAATTTGGCTTTATTATTAACTAAAATCACTAAAAAAATAGTTTTTTGGCATCTACAGACAGACTATAATCTGTTAAACTACTCATTATAGACGTTAAATCATCGATTTCTGGTAAATAACAGCGTTACTCAGTAACAAAAATTAAAATTTGTGGAAATTGAAACCGTTTGAAGAATTCGAAAATGTTGTTTACAAAATAATTAATTGAAAATCTATTTTACTGCAAATTAACATCTTATTCTACTTTCTTCACATTGTAAAATATAGTTTATAATTGAAACAATTTGGTAATTATGCATTAATAGCGATTATTGTGAGTAATAAGGAATTAAAATGAAATCGAAATTTTCGAACAATAACAAGTAGAGAAAGAATTATAAAACGCATTTTTTCGACTTTCGCTCATTCAGAGAATTGCTCATAATTAAATTTTTTTTAAAATAATTAGATTCTATAATTTCTTGATAAAATGCACAGGCAACGAACGAAAGAGTGTAAAAATTATTTATTCACATCCGAGGCATGAGCAAGTAGCAAGGGAGTAAAAATAAAAATGATGAGCTATAAAAAATGTTAATACTTTGTTGTTGAGTGAGCGAAAATGGCATAAATTTGCACTTGAACAGACTCACAAAAAATATAATTTACAACATTTTAGTCTTGCGTGTGCCCTTTTTACACTTATTAGACATTTTGCTTTCATACCTTCATGTTTTTACCTTTTCCTTATGCTTTCATTGCAAAGTTTGTTGTATGAACTTTGAGCTTTGAGTTTCTTGCAATTGAAATTTAATTTCTCATCAAATTTTTTGCCATTTGCTCGCATAATAATCATTTCTCACGCTGCTTCATTATAATTTATGTTTATTTACTTTATTTTATACCTTCATCATTTGCATTATTTAATAGACATACACAAATGAAAATTATGAGTTTTATTCCTGTTTGTATACTTTGCAATTCTCTTTGAAAAATATCTCGATTCGCTTTTCGCATGGACATTATTTAGTTTGATGGACAAAAATTCATTTAATATAATTTTCAGAGTGCATTGTTCTCTATTAATGCATTAGAATTCTTATTTTCTTTGAAGAAATTTAAAAATTTTGAACAGTATTAGAAAAGTTGGAGCTACTTTTGTAAATTTCAAACCTTAATCATTACAGTATTTCAGCGATTGTTTCTAAATGAATGTTCTTCTTCAAAATCTTATCCAAAGTAAAGTCAAACAAAGAACAAGTGTTGACATCATAAAGAATGCATGTAATTTCGTGTTTGTCTGCTGATGATAGCTTTGGGCGGTGGAAAAGTTTATTTTGTGTTACTATGCAATCTCTGTGCATATTGAAGTAGAAGAAGAAAAAAATTCTCCTTTGATGTGTGTGAAACTTGCATGCTTCCGCATTATTTTAAAATTTAATTGTGGAGTTATTTAAAAAATTTCAACATCATTCATAACCTATCAGACAATGAACTTTTAATAGTACACATATATAAAAGATAAAGAGTGAAAGCAAGTGAGTGAAATATGGCAAAAGAATGAGCAAAGAAAAAACATATCGGATGTGTATTTAAATTCTTATGCTGCTGCCTCTTTAAAAACACAAGAGAAAAAAAAAGCTGAAACAAATTTTTATTTATTCAGTGCTCGTTTTTTGCTGCTTCACCATCACGATTGTTATGAGAAAGAGATGCTTCATGGCTACAACAGCAACACAAGGCACAACCGCAATGGAAAATTCATGCAATTGTTATTTTTAATTCTTCTTCCTCACTTCCGTCATTCGCAATTTTTCTAAACAATATTTCTCTCACTAGAAGTCGCTATCACTGATATTTATTTGTATAGCTTTTTTTAAAATAAAAATTTTGAAACTTCTCTTGAAGGATTAACAGAGAAATTAAGTTGTTGACTTCAACTTTTCACACGAGTGTCATCATGTGGCTTTAAACTTTTTCTATATCACTATCCTCTTGTGTTCATGAGTTTGTAAATTTATGAAATGCATGCAAAATCTTTATGGACAATTGTTTAAAATAACTTTGCATGCTGTTGATGATGATGATGGCAATAAGGCATCAAACCATTTCAAACTATCATCATATTCATATCAGAATTGTGTGATTAAATTCACAGTAAAAGACAATTTTTCAAAAGTTTTTAGGTAAAGCATTTTTTTATCATGATATAAAATCTTCTATTAAAGAATAAAGCCTAGTAGTCCAAAACGAAAAAATAACGGTCATATAAAAACTCCGAAAACTTTCGAAGTTCTAGGTGGTGTACAACTACGCTTTCGAAAATAAAAATTTTCATTTTTAATTTCACCAAAAAAGTTTAAATAAAGTATTTTGCACACTTCTGCAAGTACAAATTTGATATTAATTTTTGTCTTGATACTGTACGATGTTTATTATGAGTCAGAAATGAAGATAAAGAAAGAAAAGTTTAAATTTTCAAAAAGTTCAAAGTCTGAAATTTGTTTTCGAAAGGGGTTTGAAAATTCCAAGAAATCAGTCAGAATTTTTAATTTTGTAACCGCCAATTTTTCATTGTGGACTACCAGCGAATAAAGTCAAATATAAAATTAAGTATCTTTTTTCAATGTCATAAATTGTCGCCTTGTCCTTTGGCATTGAATTATTTAACAATATAAAAAGCACGAACATGAAGACAATTCTCGCCTTAGCATTTGTTATGACCACTCTCTGCCATGCAAATCTTTATTTCATTATAAAATGGTATTGCATGTTTCGACCCTAAAAATGAAATGCTTAATGTGAGTACATGATGCTTTTTCGCCTTGCTTTATGCGAATACAATGGGGGCAAGCATGAAACCACTAAAAAAGTCATGTTCTATTCAACAAGAACAATAAAAAATGAGGAATTGCAACACGAACGGAAACTTAATGACACTTTGGGGAAGGGCGAAAAAAACAATGACTTTCGGCATGTGTGTGCTGTCGGTGAGTGTTACAGAAAAGTTTCAGTACAAATTTCTCTACGTCTACGTGCTTAATTTAATTTTATAGTTCCAACAGGGAGAAGGAGAGAAAAAAAGAAGTTTAATATACACTTAATTGCATTGACACCATGAGCGAAAAACAGAAAGAAAAAGAGCTCACTAATACAGCAACCCAACAAATTTTACACTTTTATTACACGAAAATACAATGTACGGCAAAGTTTTTATGGGAAACTTTTTTATGGATTTCATTACGAATGACATTTTCTAGCAAATTTTTTCACTTCCTTTCAATTCTTTCCACGAGACATTAATTCGAGATTTTTGCTCTTACATAAAAAACTTTCTTTCACCGCCGCCATTTCACTTTGATTTTAATGTTTCTTGTAGATAGAAAATTTAATGGGTGTGAAAGTATTTTTAAGTTTTATGAGTTGAAATTTTCTGTATCTGTGTGGAGGTAAAATGAAGCCTCAATTGTAAAAAAGTTTTACTTTTCTTGACAGTTTCCATACCCGCACATTTTCTCTATTTTTAAACCTTTTGTTATCATAAATTCAATTAAAACTCATTCTATTAATTCTTCGCCTCACTTTCTCATCATGTACAAAAGTAAATAATCGTATAAAAGTTCTACAACTGCAACAATTGAGTTTGTTATATTAAATGTTGTGAGTTTAAGAAAAAGAAGATGCTACTGTCGCTTAATGAAGCATCAAGACGTGCTTTACTCACTATTTCTCCTTTGTCAATTTACGTGTATTTTCTTTGAACTTTATTTTATGATTTTGTACAAATCTTTAATTTTTTAAAAAAAGATTTTAACAAAGCAAAGCTTCAAATCCTGATAGTCAACAACGAAGAATAACGGTCAATTTTCACGGAAAAATTTCGAAGTTCCTTGGTGGTGTGCAACTACGCAAGAAATATTTTAAAAATATCAATGTTTTGAACTTTGAATTTATTGGGAAAAAAATTGAAGCATTTTGTACATTTTGTTAAATACCAAATTGGTTTAAACTTATTGATTGATGTTGTAGAGTGTTTATGAAGAGTCAGAATTTAAGTTAAAGAGAGAAAATTTTTTTCTATTAATTTTTTTTTTCAAAAATGGGTGTGAAAAATTTTATAATGTTTCGAAATATCGTTTGAATTTTTCGAACTTATAACTGACAACTTTTCGTTGTGGACTACCAAGTTTTAAACAATAATTTCTAATAGTAAAGAACTAGTTATATTAAATCCTATTCATTTACCTTAATCCTTGTTACAATAATAATGTTTAATTCAGCAAGGAAAAACAATAAATAGCTTAATGATGCACATGGGAGTGCATAATGAACATTTGTCTAATGAAAATAAATTCACTACAATAAAATCAAATGCATTTGTAATACACAAATGCCAATAATTGGGAATTAGGTTTAAAAAAATCCAATTCCATTACAACATTTTAAAGTAAAAACTAATGAATTTTAAACAAAAATATCATTAAATTGAATATGTCTCATTCATAAGTAATCAAAATCTTTTCTTCCTTCATTTTCTATGAATGGATTTTTCGGTAAATTTTCAGCTAGGCCGATTATTATCTCACTACGGAAATGAATGTTAATAAGAAGAGAAATTACTGAACTAATTAATTAATTTATATTCTGACGCTTACTCCTAATGTGAGTGGGCTTTTGCACGAATCCAGTCTTATAGAAATCCAAATCTCTTCAATGCTAAGTGAAAGGCGAGAAGAAAAGTTTGACTAAAGTCGACAATGCGTGAAGGCCAAGGACGAATGGAAAGAGAGAAAAATCAGTAAACATTAATCAAATGCCTATAAGTAGACTAAATTGAACTGAAAGGAAACGGATGTAAGGCAATAGGAAAAGGGGGAAATGAAAAACTTTTCCAATTCACTTAAATAACCTTCTACGAGCAGGAAATTTCTTTATAAATGAGTTGAACATCAAGAAAGAGAATTATAGGATATTCGTCCATCTATTGTCTTCTCGTTGTGCACAACTCGATAAGTTAATTCTGCGATGATGAGAAAAGAAAGCTTTAAAAGTTAGAAGCAAATTCAATTAATAATTCATAAAGCACTGACTGAATAATGCACTCTACTTTGATGAACTTCAGTTTGTTCTTTTTCTGAATTTTTAATAAAGTGGTTTTTCTAAAAATATTTATGTTTAGCTTTAATTAATTTTTGCAACTAACTCTAATTTTTTTATTGCCAATGAAAAAGTCTAAAGCTCGTAAAACATTAAAAGTATTTTCATAAATTCACATACACAAGCATTGTTAATGGAACATCATGTATTATTGCTTATGAGTTGTGAACTCAACTTTTTTTCTCTATCAAGCTTAACCCAAAAAATTTTTTATGTCGACCTTAAAAATTAATTTATTTTCTGTTAATGAAAAAATTAAAAAAAAAGCTGATTGCAATGGAAAATATGAAAGTACGAATAGCTGGAACATTAAAGTCCATTAAAGAAGTCGATCCAGTTATAATAAAAGAATGGGAAGTAGCAGTCGCTAAAGAAAATGCCAAAGAAAGGTGAAAAACGCATTAGAGTTTTACTCATAAATAATAACTCACTTTCATTCATAGTGCGAGCGGGCGAAATGCCAAAGAACGTTGGAAATTATTTAAAAACATTTCACGATTTGGAATATTGCAAAAGAATGCCACGGAAGAGGACAATTTATCTTCAGTAAGTAGCTTTTAATTGATATTTTATGGCCCATGATGCTGCTGTGACTCTCTAGCCAAAATTGAGACCGTGAATGGTGAATTGAGTCATGAAGTGATAAAAGAATTTTTTGGCTGCTCATAAATCGGAAAAATGTGGATAAATCACAGTTACACCATCATTGTGGGCATCATAAATAATTTTAATTGACTAAATCTCTCAACAACAACAGCGCAGTTCACTTTATCAACCTTTCAAACGCACCTCAGTTAACTCATTTGGATCTCGCTTATGGGCTGAATTACCATTGCCAATTGATGAATGTCACGACAACGATGATGATTTCGTTTTTTTAATTTTATGTAGAAAGCGTGGAAGTTTTTAGAATTAAAACTTGGCAACCTAATGCTATTGATTTTTATTTAAAGTATTATTACTTTGAAATTTTATATCGATTACTTTTCTATAGAATTTAATGAAAATAACGAAAAAGTTGATGAAAAATTAAAGTCAGATGAAGAGCGCAAGTATGGCGAAATCCCAGCAAGAATTTATTTGTTTTATTTGAAAGCATGTGGCATGGTCACATTAGTTTTATTCTTCACAAGTACATTATTATGGCAAGCATTGAAAGTCCTCACTGATGTCTGGCTAAGAGAATGGACAGACAATGACAATTCTACAACAACTTCATCTGATGTATGTTTACCATTAAAACATTTTTCCACATTAGCTTTTAAAATAATTATTTTGAAAATGAAGACAATTTTTGTCATTGAATTTTAAATTTTCTTTATCATGCTAAAAAAGATATCATAAAATCCTGTAGTATCTTTTAAAAAAATGCAAGTTTAATATTCTGAATGATCGTTATCGCTTTAATAACATTTCAGCACGTTTAGCAGGATCATATGGTTGAAAGTGCATTGCTTGATACATTTTTAAATTCTTATGTTTTAGTGCAATAACATGAAAGCCTTTTAAACTATAGTTTAAATAGAAATAGTAGCAAGATAGCAGTCCAATGAAATAGCAAAGCTTCAAGCTTTTTTAAATGAATAATAAAAGAGATACTTGCAGTGAATATAGCTAAGTATAAAAAGAGAATGAGTAAGAGAAAAAAAGTAGCTATGATAGGATGTTATGTCATTAATTATCATTATTAAGTCTCCATTTTCAACTCTTTCTTCAGTTTCTTAAACAACAAAATTTTGTAATAAAGAAGAAGCAAAAAGACCCATAGCACTCATCCTATTTATTTTTAAATTCCACTGACTCAACAAAAATATTTTTTTGCTTGCTTTTCATGGTAATGAGATTATAAAAGAATTTTGGAAAGAACAATTTTACATTTTTCCAGAGAGAAAGACAAAAAAAGTTTCCGGTTTGCTCATTTTAACGCTGATAGTCATTTATGAATCGTAATTTTTACGGTTTGGGAGAAAAAAAAAATTTTCATTGTTTCTAAATTACGAGGTACTCTTTTTATAAAATTATAAAATAAACAAAACAAAAGGAAAGAAAATGTGTCATAAAATGTATTTTAATTAGTCGGCAATATGATAAAAATCTTCCTGTTTTTATATCCATATAATGCATGCTTTAAGCTTAAAAATTTGCATAATAAACACATAAAATTATGCGAGAGAAAACTTGAAGAATTTTTATTTTTTTCGAGAAATTTTTTGTGGTGTAAATGATGAATTCGCTTGGAAAAACCAAACTGAAGCCTTCGTTGAGGTCTATAAGTAAAAGTTTAATGTTTATACAAACTATTCAAAATAAAATTTAGGCACATTCCAGTGGTTGAATAAAGAAGAAATTTGAAATGAAAACTGGTTAAAAATTATCAAATCGTGAAATGAATTTTTCAACAGAGCAAAATTTCTCACTTTCTTTCTATTTTTATTATAAATTCATATATGAACACGTTCCATACTACTCTGAAAAAATTGCAGCAAAATAAAAAATTCATTGATAAAAAAGCGAAACGAGAAAAAAATTTTTTTTGCTAGAGATAGCAAAATGAGGTTCATTTAAAGCAGCAGTTACCCCTAAAAAGCAACAAAAATTTTCTTTCTGATAAAAGCAGCATAAAAAAAAAGTTAATGTAAGGAGAAAATTACAAACAAAAGTTCATTTTTAAGTGATAGAGAGAGAGAGAGAAAGAAAAAGAAAAGAGTAAAGGCGCTAGCAGTGTGTGACTACAAATATTTGTAAGTAGATTATGAAAATGTGTTTCACATTCATTTTTTAATATAACAGAGGTGAAAAAAATTCTTCTAACAAATTTCATTGTGTTATCACAAGTAGCTATTTTATACTCGACAATATGTATAGGTAGGTAAGTAAGTACACATTGTATACATGAATGACTAATATAATTTTGCAATTGAGAACTCAATTTTTAAAGGTGTAAAAAATAAATTGTATTGTAAAGTTGCTTTTAGTCTATCGTGAGTTTTTCATTGATAACAACGTTGAGTTTCTAAAAAAATAATATTTTTTACTGTGCTGTGATGGCATGTTTTATTAAATTATTTAAGCGCGAAGTTGGATCATACGATCTATCGATATTAAATATTGATGGTGTCTACCCAAAAAATGTTAGTTAAAATTTGTGAAAAAAAATCTTAAAGATCTTAAAAAATATTGAAATTCAATCAAATTTCTTTTTTTACTAAAAATCCTCTTATAAAATTTCCCCTCTTGAAATTTCAACACACATAAAGTAAACAAACCACTAAGATGCTTAGTTTCTTTCATTTGAAAACATTCTGCGGCACTCCAAAATATACACAACTGGAGGGCAAAGTTTCCTTTAGTCTATTAGTGTCTGCTTTAATATACAAATTTAAATTTACATCTTAATTAATTTGGCAGCCTTATGTGATGTAAACAAGCAATTAAACAATTTTTCACTTCATATAATAAAAAACATTGACACAATGTCAAAATTTTACTGTTAGTCATTCTTTGCATAATCTAATTCCATTCTTTTCTTTAACGCCTTGTTTGCTTTCGCATTCGCCTTGTTATCAGTAAACATAACAAAACAAAATAAAAACTTTAAGTAATAACGGCGGCATGTTTTGAATGTTGTACTACAAATCATTTTCAACAGTTGCCTTTGATAATTGTATTTGATTAATGTTCAAGTATTGCGAGGCATTGTGTGATAAGCGCGTGAGGTAATAGAACGTTTTAAATTGCATCTTGAGGACGTTTAGATTAGATAAAGTAAGGTTAAGACACTATGATTTAAATTTAAAGAAAATTTCATTAATATTTGTAACTGACCTTTTTTTTCTTCAAAACTTCAATGATTTTTTCAACAACAGTCCCCTGATTTTAAAAACATTTTTCCGTTACAAAAAATTAAAAATTAAATTTCATTTAAAATCAAATGCATAAACCATATGGCAATATAAAAAACATTGATTTAGCTCTACTAAGTTTTATACAAAAACTTAGAAAATATGAAAAAGTCAAATTAGGGTAAATGTTCCTAATTCGGGACACTAAAAAATTTGGGACACTTTTATTTTCTTAATTTTCTCACTTTTTACACATTCAATTCTTAAAATATTGATGCAATGTTGTAGATTTTATCACTATTTATCATTTTGATCGCTACTTTACGCTTCAAAAGCACTTAACAATGAGATATTAAATTTTTAAAATATTAATACAAAAAATGTCCCACACTAAAAATATTTATATCTCTTTATTTATTCATTTTTCACTCACAAAAAGGGTATAGAAATAAAGTAAAAACCTCGAAGAATTTTATCATACATTTACTTTTCACGTAGTTTTGATTGTTTAGTTGGAAAAAAATTAAATTTAGCTTAACCTAATTCGGGACAGCAAAAAACCCTAATTCGGGACACTTTGTTTACACTTTAAAATGTTCGTGAAAATGTAAACAAAAAATGCGCTTCAATTTTAATGAATTCAAAATATTTTCAAATGCAATTTTCTAATGATTAAGAGCTCAAATCTAACACAAATAAGTAGAAAAAGAATCAGCAAAATGAAATAAATGTGTAAAAACAACTTTTAACACGATTTGATATAAATATTTTTCTTTGTTTATTAGCAAGTCAAGTGTCCCAAATTAGGAAAAACAAATAAAATTTTATTCAGGAAAAGTGTCTAATATTCTGACTCCAGTGTTTATTTAGTAAAATAATAGGAGAAATTATCTTCCATTTGGTGAAACAATCATAAAAATTGGTGTAGTAATAAGTGAAAAAACTTCATTTAAAGTTGAGCGAAATAAATTTTGTCCCGAATTAGGAACATTTACCCTATTTGTAATAAATTTGCAGTAAATATAATAATATATGTAACGAATTGTTTATATCAAGGATATAAAGATGCGCTTTAAAAAAAAATTAAGGATCAGAGCGCATCTTTTTTGATTTAAATTAAGGAATTTAACGGTCTACTGAGCCCCACAGGAGTTGAAAATTTGTTTGTATACATAAAATTGTCATATCCTAAGCCAATTGACTTTATATCGAATTTTTCGCTTATCTAATTCAGAGTGACAGATTGTAAAATGATTGTTGAGAGTGTGAGAAAAAAGTAAAAGCAATCAATTATTTTTCACTTTTATTCTATAGACATATCGTGAGTTTGATCGTTCATACTCAAAGTCATCATTAAATCACAATCAAAACAACAATATTGATAGCTCGAAAAATGAACGCAGTGAATCGGGATTTGATTCAATCACTGATGGAATATTTAATAGTAACAATCAAGAATTCACACACATTCCATTAAATATTCCGTTGCCACCAACACGCGCTCCACCGCGACCGCCAGTTGAGAATGATTTCTCACCGCAACAATCGCCAATACCATGCCGCAAGCATCATCAACAACCGATACCTAATATCAATTTTATTGAATCATCGCCAACTCTCACACCCATGGGAAATTATGAAGATGATTTCAATATGAAAAGTATTCGTTTAATTGAAAGCATCGATAATATCGAGGGAAGTGAAGTAGGAAGAAGAACTGAAAGTGAAATTAAAATTGATGAATTGAATGATAAGCTGACGTCAGATGTGAATGTTAGAAAGGAGGGCTTCATATCAGAAAAAATAAAACATGAAGAATTGGAGGAATTGGAAATTAAAGTTTATCCAAAGGACAGAATGTAAGTAAAGAAACAACAACAACCACATTGTGGCAAGCAATGTGAATGAACGAGCATAGAACGATGACACTTTTTTTTGCTTGTGTTTTCCTTTTTCTTTGCATAAAATTGTGACATTTTCCATATCATCGCTTTTCGATTACAGAACCGAAAAAATGATAACATCTGCCATAGTCTCAAATGACTTCTTATGCAACATTTTGGATAACGAGTCGATAAAAACTGTCGTGAATGCTATGCGACTTGAATCGTATGATGAAAATAGCTTCATTGTAACTGAGGGTGATTCGGGAAATTTTCTTTACGTATCCGCTGAGGGAATATTTGAGGTGATCAAAAATGGCAAACCTATTAAATCTTTTGGACCGGCAGTTGTGTAAGTAAAGTGAATTGATTAATTTATAAACTTTTATTTATATTCACATTGACCTTTAGTTTTGGAGAGCTTTCAATTTTATATAAAGCAAAGCGTTTTGCGTCAATTAAAGGTATAAAAAAATTGTGCGTGACTGCATGATGAGCACACTAATTAATTTAATTTCCAATATCAGCCTTGACGCTATGCAAGGTCTTCTCGCTCGAACGAAAAGTTTTTCAGAAAATTATGATGAGTTGTGGACGTCGTGAACGTGAGGAGAATATCAAATTCCTTCAATCCGTACCAGTACTAAAAGACTTGCCATTGATGGTACTCAACAAGATATCTGATCTGCTGAAACGTGAATATTTTCCATCGGGCTCTACGATCATAAGACAAGTATGAATTACATTGCCAAATATTTCATAACTTTTTCTTTCATTTTTCACAGGGCGATAGTGGCGAGAAATTTTATATCATAAAAAGTGGAAGCGTGAATGTGATTAAGACCGATGATAATAATGGACAACGTCTTGTTGGCATCTTGAAGCGAGGCGCATATTTTGGAGAGCAGGCACTGATACATCAAGATAAACGTCTAGCAAGCGTTATTGCCAATTCACCCGGAACTGATTGCTTGACACTCGACCGAAAGTAAACAAAATCAGTTCCTTTTTTAATTAAATCTCTTTTCTTTGTTTTGTCATCGATCAATTTATCTTGTTTAGTGAGCACAAATAACAATTTTGACCTAATTTTTTTTCTATTTCTATCATAGTGCATTCGATGCTTATCTTGGTGGTTTAGAGAAAATTCGCAATACAAAAGTTGTTGATAAAAACTTCCAACAAGTCCAAAAAGTTTCTGCAAAGAGTGAATATGCTAATATTCAATTATCAGATCTAAAGTTTATTGGAACTCTTGGTGTTGGTGGATTTGGCAGAGTTGAACTGGTGCAATACAAAAATAAGACGACATTTGCTCTGAAATGTCTCAAGAAAATTGAAATGCTTCAGCAGCAGCAACAGGAACATGCATATAATGAGAAAGCAATTTTATTTGAATGCAACAGTCCGTTTATTGTTAGGTAAATATTTTTTATTCATTATGATAAAATTTGGGAACAAAGTTTTTATATTTGAGGAATATTTTTCGAGAATTTTCTAAAAATAAGGTAAAAAGATAATGATATTTGAGTTCAAACAATAAAATTTCATAAAAAGAAATAGAATGGAAAATTTCATTATATAAATGAATAACAGAGAGTGAAAAAGTCATATAAAAGAATAATTTATTTTAATGATTCTTATATGTATTTATTATTTGCCAAAATACATCATTTATATAAAAGATGATAGTTGTACAAGTCTGACTTTGTAACTAGATTTTGAAAGCACTTCTACTTATTATTATTTATTGATTCATCCCACTTTTTATCTCTTCCGTTCATAAATCAGATTATATAAAACATTCAAGGATAAAAAGTATCTATATTATTTAATGGAGCCTTGTCTGGGTGGCGATGTTTGGACGGTGTTACAAAAATATAAGTTTTTCGATGAGAAAATAGCAAAATTTATTACTGCGTGTGTGGTATTGGCATTGGAATATCTTCACTCAAAGAACATCATTTATAGAGATTTGAAGCCAGAAAATTTGCATGACTCAAATGGATATATAAAGTTGGTATGTTTTTCTACTACATTTGTCTCGCATAAGAAGAAAACTTTATTACTCATTCATAGATTCATTATTTAATCTTCATACGCTCACATACACATACATGTTTAGAGAGAGAGGATTTATTCATATTTAATAGACCACAACCAACAACAAACTCATAATCAACATCAAAAATCTAGACCCCGACATTTATCCTAATTGAATTAGCCACACATCCACTTCCACTAACTCACATAATTTATTCACTCAAAATAATTTATTTATCCAAACATCTATACAGGTGCTGATGTTTATATATTTTTTGCTCTCATTACTCTCGTTTTTAGGTCGATTTTGGTTTTGCTAAAAGCTTGCGACCTGGTTCTAAAACATTCACATTTGCAGGCACACCGGAAGTATAAAAACACAAAAAATATTCATGACATGATGAACAAACTTTTTTTCTCTTTTTTTATTTCAAAGTACGTTGCACCGGAAATTATACTAAATAAAGGCCACGATCAAAGTGTGGATTGTTGGAGTTTAGGTAAAAAATTAACAAGCTACAAGCTTGTAAAACGAACAGAATATTGATTTTGTCCTGGTAGTCCACAACGAAAATTTGGTGGTTAAAAAATCGAAAATTCGAACTAGTTTTCTTGGAATTTTCACACCCCTTTCGAAAATTAATTTTAAACAGAAAAAAATCTTCTTTCTTTATCTTCATTTCTGACTCTCAATTAACATCGTACAGTATCTACTAGTAAATTAGTATAAATTTGTACTTGCACAAGTGTGCAAAATAATTTATATCAACTTTTCTGGTGAAATTAAAAACCAAAAGTTTTATTTTCGAAAGCGTAGTTGCACACCACTTAGAACTTCGAAGTTTTCGAAATCCATATATGACCGTTATTTTTTCGTTGTGAATTACCAGATTTATTATGAACCACCGAAGTATTGTTTTTTTTTTTGAAAAGCTTAAGCTTTTTTTAAGTCATCTATTCAATTGTGCGATCCAATGATAAACTTTTAAATTAATTTTTCTTTTCAATCTATCTACAGGTATTTTAATTCATGAGCTCCTTATTGGAAAACCACCATTTCGTGCAAAAGAGCAAATGCAAACATACAATCTCATTTTACGTGGAATCGATTGTGTTCAGTTGCCTCAAAAAATTCCCAAAAAAGCACAAATGTTAATTAAAAGACTGTGTCGTCAAACGGGATCAGAACGAATTGGAGTACAGAAAAATGGCATAAGAGATATAAAAGCACATCAATGGTTTACTGGCTTTCAATGGGATAAACTTGAGGCGCGTAAAATGACAGCTCCATTGATTATGCCTGTGAAGAGCAACACAGATATGAGCAATTTTGATGATTATCCGACAGACTATGATGAACCACCTGATGATTTGAGTGGATGGGATGATGATTTTTAAGCTAATTTGTGATTATTTTATCTCCTCAGTATTTCAATTTAAAATTTTAATTAATTTTTAACACTATGACCTAATGGCCAAATCAAATAAACAACTACTGAAAATTTCAAAATTAATTTTACCATGCAATTTAAAAACATACTAAATTGCATTTAAGAAAAACTTTTTCTTACTATAATTAAAGTTTACTTACATAATTGAAAATTGTGGTAAAGCTTAACTACAATTTAAATTAAAGTTTGTCATTGTGAAAAAGTTTGAAAAATAAATAGAAGAAATTTTTTGGTACACATTGAATATGGATTAAATTAATGTGGATTATGAAGCATTACAATAGTTAAGAGTCAATATCATAAAAAATTTAAATTGACTTTAGCAAAACTTTTTAATTTCATTTAAAAATTCAATCTTCTCACTCTTTTTCTATCCGTCAGCAGCAGCAACAGTTCCATAACGAGATTTTTCATCACCAACAACTAACTTTTTCCTCACGCGGTTTGACTCTTTTAACTTTATTTTTTTCTCATTCTACTTTATAATTATCACGACAAGTCACAAATTTAATGACTCATTGCGCGAGCCATTAATAAAGGAAACAAATTTCAAATGACGTTCATAATACATGTGTGTTCATATAGCATTTTTAATGAAATGTTCATGAGGATGATTCATAAATTTTTTACTGCTCGCAATTCACGTTGTTTTATGAAATGCATTGAAATAAAGAAGCAAAAGAAAGGTCATAATTTTTTCATACTTGTATTGCTCATTTTGTATGCCACAAGCTGTGATTTTTCTCATCCTTTTCCACAGCCTCTTCCCGATATAACAATGGAATGTACAGCAATTTCCATATAAAACCCTAATCGTTAACCATCAATGTCCCTATCGCACAAGCATAAACACATTTTTAGTGCTTATATGATTTTGCATCAACATCTTCGTAAAAAAGTGAAACATTAAAAAAATGTTGTATGTGTGTTGTAATAAAGCTTATAGAGAGAATTGATATTCAAATCGCAACAGCAGCAATAGTATGTAAAACTACATACACAGATATACAACTTTTTTTATAGTGGCAATAACATGCATGTAAAAAAGATAACTGAAAATCACTTCCAAAGTTTTTCTTCTTCCTCGATAAAAACATTGATTCTGCCAGTGAATAAAATGACGTCAGCGTATGTTTAGTATGTGCGTTTCATTGCATAATCTGTATAAAATTCTTATTTTGTGTATATGCATAGAGATAATAACATTGACATTGAAAATAAAAGACAGCGACACAAAATCAGACTGAAAGTTACCTTTCGCAAATAAAAATAAACAAGTAAAAAAGGAGCAGAGTGATAAATAATTTATGATGTTATGAAACATAACAAACGATGTATATGAATGTATCGATCTCATCGAAATGTAAAATTTATATTTCAACTTCTTCCTATCGCACTCGCTCTTTTCAACTGTAATATACAAACATTTTTTTCTCTTCTCGCAGTCAGCATCTGTTGAAACTGTGAAATCATGAAAGTTGATTAGATTCCAGCAAATATACAACATAACGCACAACTTTACATTCGATACATCTCACGGGAATGTGTATGTGAATAAAATAGATGAAATGAAAATCATGATGGCGTAGCTGAATTTTACCTTTTTTTGTAATTTATAAAATCACTTAAAAATATTCTGATTAAGTAGCTAATGCCTGACCTAAATTAAAAATAATTATTAAATTCAGTATTAAAATTTTATGATGATGATGATGAAATCCTATTGCTCTACTGTGAAGCATAGGGCGTTCAAGAATGGCAGCCCCATGTACTAAGCTAGGCTACAGCAGGTTTGTAACCTACTTATTTAAAAACAAACATACAAACGACACGCTAAAGAATATTAAAATTTGTAGAAAAGAAATTAATTATTTTCATAAAACCCTGAAGTTTCAGACTGACTGCTAAATCTCTGAATTTAAATGGCGCGCATACTTCGTTCCCTTAATTTGAAAAAAAAAACGTTAAAATTTATTGATGAATTTTTTATCAAAATATTTGAAAATTTTTAAACAAATCACTTGAATTAATTGTATTTAGCTTTATAAAGCAATAAATCAAGACTGCTCTAGAAATTTAGTATGAACTTCATGAGTTTCTGGAAATTTTCTATTTCAAATTTTAGAGTGCGTTCAAAAAATTTTAATTTTTCTGAACACTAAATAACGGTTACTTTTTCTGTTTGGCCTCCCAGGCATGAAATGTTCTTATTTGCTAGAATCAATCCATTCAACAATTACAATAATATTATTCACTAAAAGCATGTAAAATGAGAAGCATCCTTACCAGCCTTCATATACACACACGGTAGTGAAAAAATGAATTTTTGATTGCAATCGTTTGCTTTTATTCACACCAACGATATCAAAGCTCACATTACCAATGGGCTGAAAAATTGACACAAAGGCATGTGAAAAAAGGCGTCGTTCGCGTGTAGCGATGAAAAGTCGTTGATATGAGCGACGCGTTAGTGTTATGATACACCTATGGGCAATAAAAAATTTACCATTCGCATAGTGTGAGACTTTAGCAGCAGAGTCGCAAAAAAAAAGTGTGAAGGAGCCTGTTTGCAAGCTGAAACATATATGACAACGGAAGGAAAGTAAATGTTTGTCAGATAACTCAATTACCCATCAACATGATTTCTCCAAAGACCTACCTGCATGCATACCTTATATTATGTACCTTCTGAGTACCTTTAAAGCAGAAAGAAAACAATTCAATGTCATTGTAAGTCATGCGTTAATGAATCTTTATGGTATTTTATGTTATTGTAGAGAGAAAATTTCCGCTTTTCAATATTAGAAGCAAATAAATACATTTTGACTCAAGGATTGGATAATTTTTACATAATTGAATATTTTTAAAACCTTTAAAATTTAAATATAAACAAAAGAACAAAAAGTCTTTAATAAAATAACCTTTTTTCTTTTTTTAGAATTATTTTTGACTATAAATTGCTTCCTTGATGGTAAGACGAAAAAAGATTTTAAATTGAATATTCAATTATTTCTTGGTAAAAATCAATAAAAAGTTATTTCGCCTTGAATTCACTCTAAATAAAATTTGCGTACTTGAGATTGTTGCGATATGTATTTTAAAAAGCTTTCCGACAAAAAGGCGAACCATTATTTCATCATTACATTATGATTACATCCAAAAGAATGAAATTATGACTTTTAAAATATTTTCTCATCTTTCCTTCATGTTTAAGTAATATTTCATACAATGATTTTCAGATTAACCGTTTATTCTATTCCCTTTTGTCTTTATCTCTTTAAAAGGCAAACATATTCTTTTTATTGTCTACAAAAATGGAAAATAAATCAAATTATGTGAAAATTTTAATGGAAAATTTTATGCTTTCATATAAAATCACATGATAAAAAAAAGAAAGTTACACATTAGAGAAATGCTCATTAAAAATAAACAGCATGCATGAAATTCTCAATTTTGTGATTTTTCATTTCAAATTTTCGAATTGAGAGCAAGATTTTATAAAAGAGAGAAAGAAATTTTATTGATAGTGAAAATTTTTATTCTTGTAGCTCTCGCATTTTCATTTTTACTCTCTTTATAAATTTTTGATACTGAAAATTGTTAGCAATGTAAGGAAATCTTTTGTACTTATAACTTATTAATGTATTCATCAATAAATGTTTGCTGTTGCCAGTTTACATTAACTTTTTGACTCGAGTAGAAAAAAGTAAAGTGAGGTGATATGTCAATATTAAGAAAGCTTTACCTTTTATATGATGAACTAATTTCCTTCTAAGAAGGACTTTTATTATATTTAAATGTTTATCAACTTACAATAAAGATGTTTATTGTGAATGTCATTCAATACCTTAAAGTTTTATGTAGTTAATAATCTCTAAATAATTGAATAGAACTTTTGATTAGTTTAGAGTATTTGATCAATTATGGTAATTAATTTTTATTTTATAACTATCCAATAGATGAGGGGGAAAAATGGGTTACAAGAAAATTTTATTTGCAATGAATTAATTAATCAGTTGGTGTATTGGCTGGAGGACATGTTCTTGTTGCTATTGCTGAGTCAGTGAAACTTGTATCATTGACACTTTCATCATCATTGTTTCTATAGAGCTCATGAAAAAATTCCTTTGATCTTCCAATGATTTCTGCAAACTTTTGAATGTCTTCATTACGGTCTTCATTAAGTAGTTTCATCTTTTTCTCCAAAAATGCAATTTTTTCAGTAGCAAATTCGAGTCTGGAAATGATTGAACTGAAACTGATTATGAAATTATCATTATATCTTGAACGATTGCTACTCACCTAAATTTCAATCGATCAATTTCAGACAATGCTTTTTCACTTGATTTTCCTGTAGATTGACTTAATCCACACATACTGCGCGTGTATTCATTGATTCTTATATTACGCTGATGCTTTTTCAACATCTTCTCCTTTTCATTTTCAAATTCTTTTATCTTCGCCTCTAGTCTTGAAATTTTGACTTTTTGCTTTGTAATTATATCATGTTGTTCATTTTGAATTGATATTTGCTGATTCAATCGATCATTAAAGTTTTGCACTAATTTTGTAAGACTTGCTTTTTCTTCCTCTAAACCTTGAACTAATTCAACAAATTTTTTCTTACTCATATCACGACATGAGAACAAAAAATCACCAGAAATTTCGCGCAATTTATCTTCAAGTTCTTTATTGACTAATTTAAGATTTTCAATTTCATTATTTTTGTCATTAAGAATTTCCGCCATGTTTTGTAGTTGTATTTGAGACTTTTGAACTTCAACACGTGCTTCCTCTTTCATTTGACTCACGTGGGCAGCTTCTTTCCGAAACTCATTCAATTTTTGCTCGCACTCGAACTTTGCCATGCTGATTTTCTCATTAAGACATTTTATATAATCATCATCATTCTTTGACTTTTCCATCAGCTCAAGAGTCTTTAACTTATAATTATTACCTTCATCGAGAAGAGTTTTATTGCGTGCTTTCAATCCCACAACTTTTTGCTTCACATTTTCAAGTTCTGTTCTACAATCTTCAAGTTCTTTCGTGAGCATTTCAATCTCTGACCGCCGAATGCTGTCAAGATGACAAAGTGAAGTTCTGCTGCTATCTAATGATGATTCATTATCAGTTCCTTCAAGTTTCTCTTTATATTCTGCAATTTTACGTTGTAACATTGAAATTTGATCAGCTCGTCCACGCCAATTCGAAGTGCTGTTAAGAAGTTGAGGCAAATTAATATTTTCAACACCAATTTCTTGTTGCAAACACTTGTGGGCCATTTTAAGCTCAGTTTTTAATTGAACATTCTGGTTAGTAACTTCTAAAAGTTTTTTTCTTGTCTTTTCTAAAGAATTTGCAATAGTTTGCAACTCTGATGGATCTTTCGACTCTTTTTCTTCTTCTTCTTGCTTTTCACATTCTCTTTCAAGTTTTTCTTTTTCTTCAAGAATTTTCTCTAATGTATTGACTTTTGTCTCAAGTTCACGAGTTTTGTTTCGTGCTTTTATGACTTGAGAACTCAATTGCCGATTCGTTTTGCTTAAATCAGCAATCTTTTGAGTCTGCTCGGGAGTACATTCGAATGAGATCAAATTGAGAGTGCTATTTATTTTTTCATTTTTTTCTTTTAATTCAGCAATTTCATTTTCCTTTTGTGCGAGTTTTTCATGCAATTTAGCATTTCGTTGAGTCAGTTTCTATTAAAATTTGAATTTTTATTAAAATTACTTGCAATAATTGAAATTTTTACCTGTAGCTTAGAGTTGAGCTTTACGTGAACATCACCAGTTAAATTTGAATGTTTTGAATTGACGGTGACAAGCGATGGATCTTCTGGATGAGGGAGATACGAAAATTCAGACATTTTTTCTGCAATCAAGATAGTAGAGTTTTAGAGCTTTTTGGGAAATTAATTTTTAAAAAACTTACTATGATTTCTTTTCGTTATGTATTTTGACCTATACATTTTAATTAGAATAAGTATACAGAGATTATTATCATTACCGTAATTGATAAAATTTAACAAACTAGAGAAAATTCAACATACTTTCTTTGTCACTTTAATGAAAATAATTTCAATAAAAATGTTAAAGAAAAGTTCTACAGTAATTGGATTTTTCTATATCTTTTATCAGATAGTTCAAAAAAAATTAGTCACTTTTAGGTTATTTCATTAAAGCTGTTCGTTCTCAAAAACTATTCAATCAAATGATAAACAGAAAAAAGTATGAAATTGGCTATTTAAAGGAGCAGTTTCAAAGAAATATTTTATTTGATTTTTATTTCATTTGGTTTAAAATGTTTAAATTTTCATTAAAAATTCGAAAAAAATTGGAAAAAGCTAACGACAATTTTTGTCTTTCATTGTTCATTGGAAAAAAATCTCTTATATTTTGTAAATTAACTATGTTTCAAAGACTTTCAATTTCAGAATTTTTTTTATCTTCTATAATAAAAAATGTAATGAGCGTTCAAAACAACATATGTAAACGAACGCGATTCTATGAAAAAATCAAAGAAAATTGCTAAAAATCGCTTAACAAAATTTCCGTTTCCATACCTTGGTTCAAAATTATCGAACAAAATATCCCGACTTTTTCTAAAACGCTAATTTTTCCAAAAATACTAAACTGATCAAAAAAATTTATATACCAATCAATTTAAAATTTACTAAAGAATATTATAAAGCTAAGCGACACTTTAGGTGTCCATAAATTCTTTATATCATACATTTAAAAATTCTCTTGTTTGCATCATGGCGAAAATTTAAACAAACAAATTTACAAATTTCATGCTTCTTTCTGTATATCATTTGAGTGCATAGTTTTGGAGAACGAGTAGCTTGAATGAAATATCCAAAAAATGACTCATTTTTCTTGAACTTCTTTATATTTCATAAGTAGTAAAAGTAAACTTCTCATCTGAGAATTCTTCATTTCATTTTTATTTAAGTAAAAGTTTCTGGTGTATTTGTTTATATATAAAACTGGGAAGGTAGGAAGAACAGAGGTTTTATTCTATCTTTTAACACTTAACAAATATAGACACGAAACTTTCTCATGTATGTATCTGTTAGTTCTGTTGCAGAAAAAGTCTTTTTGATTATAAATAATATGCATGTGGATTATTTTGTACAATATATTGAAGTTTTTAGAAAGAAATGAATGTATTTTATCTTGAAAATAAAAATAAGTGTAAAATAAAATTTATGTAAATTATGTTCAACTTGTGAAAAAAGCTTTCATCATGTGCTGTAGTGTTGTAGGTAAATTTCATAAAAAATAAGTAAAGAAAAAGTTTTGAATAGAAAAAAAAACTTCCACTTGACATTATTAAAACATTTTCAATTACTTAGCTTTCTTCATTTTCAATTCAAACTTTAAATTTAAATCTCTCTAGATTTCCATAATTCCATTATCTATGTAGAAAGCTAATAAAAAGCCATCTGCAAAATGCAATTGCATTCATCAATAAACTGTTCCAAGTTTAAAATTTCAATTTATAGCTTTACACTTAACAAATGACAATAGTAGAAGGACATTCATTCAATGTGCACTTTGTCAGTCGTTTTATGAGATCAGAAGACACAATGCAAGATTTTATAATGCTTTACATTCACTTCCCATTGTGATTTGTATCACTTGTTATATTTCTTATCTTTAAATATATTATATTGTATATAAAGAGCTTCTGCATGCTTCTTTATTTATGAGAATATGAAGATGAAAAAAGCAGAAAGAAAATTCAATGAGAGTTCATCTTATGGGACTTGAAAATGAAGAAAATTAAATTACAAAAGTATCTCAGTTGCAATGTTAGGAAATCTTTCTTTCTGAACATAATTCACTACTTTTTGCTAATAAAAATGGAAAAAGAAACTTAATTTAACCAAAAATATTATTTTTATATTTCTATAAATTATAAGACTTTAACATTAATTGAAAACTGCATATGTGAATTTGTTTTGGAATAAATTTATTGGCATATATTTTTCCTCTAACAAATAAAATAAGAAAAATAAGAAATTGGAGCAAAACTAAAAAGAATCTTCAGTTCATCGAATGATAAATGGCTCTCCCAATACAAGTCAAATCGTCAAATAAATAATCGATTTTTGTGTCTATATGTGTCAAATGGCTTAATGTAGCTCTCTTGCTCTACTTCCACTTTATATTCTCTTGAAATTGATGAAATGATGTGACATCTTTAGGATGGCTTTGCCACATAACTTTTTGACACACGGCACATAATTTACTATAATGAATGTCATTGTCATGTGCTTTATTGTCCAATGTCTTCAAACAATTTGTTAAAAATAAGTAATGAAGCTTTTTTGAAGTCATGCTGTAAAAAAATTATTGCAATTATGATGGAATAATTTGTAAAAAAGATATTGATAATATAAAAAAAAGAAATTTAATATCTATAAATTAAAATTTTAGTAGTTAAAGTAATTGAATTCATATGAATACAAAATATTTTTATGCAAATTACCTTGATAATCACATGAATTGTGTTAAATCCATGTTTATAAATAATAAAAACAAAAGCTCTGTAATTAATATTTAAAACATTTTAATTTAATTGAAAACACTCATCATAATTGACAAGTGCGAACATAATGGTTGATTGATTAATTGATGTCAGACATGTGTAAATAACATGAAAATAAATTCATTTTAATTTTTTTTAAAATGTTTTTTGATCATGTGGGCAAGAAAAAAATTCAATAAATGAATGTAAACCATAATTTTATTCACAGGGATAATTAAAAAATTTGTGCTCATAAAATTAAATTCATGGAATATTTATGCATAAATTTTAAATGAAGATATCTAGAGAGCTTTAAATATGTAAAACATAAACTCTATTTCTTCTTGCTCGATAAATCTGATGCATTCAGCATTGATGTAAACTGGCTCTTGGGATCTGCTTTTAATTCTTTTGGATTACCATCTTCTATTATTTTTCCATTTTCCATAATCACTACACGATCGTAATCCAACAAGGAATATAAACGATGCTAGAGTAGAAAATGAAACAATGATTAATTAAAATAGAACCATTGTTATTGGAAAATATCTTAAAAGATATTTATCTTTTATAAATCAAGTTATTTTAACGCACTTTCAATCTATCATGGTCAAAATTAAAAGTTTTAGTGCAGTTAAAGAAAGAAAATTAATAAAACTCACAGCAATTGTAATTACAGTTTTTCCCTTAAATGCATCATTGGCTACTTTCAGAAATAACAACTCGGTCTCGTAATCGAGATTAGACGTGGCTTCATCTAGCACTAAGCAAATTGATCCTTTGAGAACGGCTCGAGCTAAGCAAAATAATTGTTGTTGACCAAAGCTTAATAGTGATTCACCTTCATTAAAGCAAGTATCTATGAAAATGTCAAAAACTTGTGTATAAATAACAATTTTAACCAAAATTGAAATTTACCAAGCTTTTCGGGAAGTGACAAAATTAAAGCTTTTAAATGCACCGTCTCCAAACTTTGCCACAATTGTTCATCACTGAAGCGACCATGCGGATCTAAATTTTCTCTAATGGTGCTGCAAAATAGAATTCCATCTTCTTGTGGTATGATTGAAAGCCTGGAACGAAGTTCATTCAAGCGCACTCTCGATATGTCGATACTGTCTATCACGATTTGACCGCTTACTATATCAATGACTCCAAACAATGAATTGGCTAATGATGTCTTCCCACTCCCACTTTTTCCACAAATGCCAATCTACAAATATACATGTGTGATTGAATCAATGAACAGATGAGTGAACAAGGATAAGAAAAAGCGAGTAAAAACAATTGAATTAACGTAATTAATGGAGTTGTTATGGTAGAGGTCATGTGATGGCAAGTTTTATGCATTTTTCATTCACACACATCGTAGTGAACGAAAGAAATTGCATTAAATTTATTAAAGAATTTAGTTAGTGCTTTTGACTGGAATAAGCACTAAGTGGCTATTATAAATTTCACTAGCGCACTGTTATTGATAGTAATTGCTTTTTCGAGAAATTATTGGAATAAATGATCGAGAAAAATAATGAATTACTGAAAAGTAAGTTCAATTTGCAAAATGATTAAAATAAAAGTAAACAATTTTTCATTTGCTCGTTATAGTTTGTGCAACCTTATCAATTTCAAAAAATGCTTACTCTTTGTCCTGCAGGAATATTCAGACATAATTCAGTGATGAAGCAATCACTCTGGCTTGCATGCTTTAACGACACATTACGGAATTCTATATTTCCATATTGTGGCCATTTTTCTGGCAATGTTTCATCTATGAAAGGGAGAAACAGAAATCAATAGAAAATAATGTTAAACGAGGCAAATTTTGTTTCATACAATATGTTAGACGAGTGTCCGCTTCTTGATAATCGTTGTCTATGCAATAACTTATGCGCTCACATGCGCCAAAATACATTTCCATATCAGCAAACAGTTTTACGACCCAATTCAGATAAATAGGTATCAAGAGCGTGTACTGAAGTGCGAGACCAACAAGCGATGGTGACGCTTCGCTTGGGAACATTTGTGTTGTAATTAATGCGGTTTGGAATGCAATGAAAACAATAATTGCTCCTAAATAGTCCTGCCGGAAGAGAGAAAACATGAATGCAGTTAAATCTATGATTCAATTCTACACTGGCCAATTCAAAGTCATTTCTAAAGTCTACATTTGTGTAATAAACTAAAATCAACCATTTCAAGAGAAAATTAATTCCAAATTGGAGATTTTGAATAGCATAAAAAATTTGCCAAGTCAGAAACTACTAAAAGCTTTTCACCATCATTATGGCAAATGCGAGAAAAATGTAAAATAATTTAAATCAGCATGAAAGTTAAAGTAAAAAGCTGTCTAAATATCTCACCAATGCAATACCGAGCCAGCGATTTGAGCAATTTAAAATCACAAATGACACATTATTCTCTTCCATTCGTTTAAATAGTATTTCCATAAATCTCGATTCCTGATTGTATGCTCGAATCGTTGTTAACCCCAAAAATGTTTCTTGAAAATGTGAGAATATTGGTGCTTTTGAGATGCTTTCGATTCTCTGTAATTCCCTATATTGAAATAAAATGAAAAAAAGAAAAATTCAGCACAATGGCGAGAAGAAAATACGATGAAAAAGAGTGAGTGAGTGAGCGAGATTTAGTGCATGAAAATTAAAATTGAGTCATTTAAATAATTTATTATCCTCTTCAAAAAAGATAGATTTGAATGCCAATATTTTACAAGGTGAAGATGCTCTGACAAATATAAGAAAATTAAAGTTCATTAACAAATGTTTTTACCTAATAAACTTTCTAAAAAAGTTTTGCTTACACGGAGAAAAATATTTTACAACAGGCATATATTTTTTTGAGATTTTGTTCCTATAAAGTCAAATTTATTAGCATTGAAAAGAAGATTTAAGTGTTATAATATCATTTATGACAGTTATAAAAGTTTTATAACAACTTTTTTAAAACTGTCATAATAAAATTTATAACACTTATAATTTTCTTTTTAAGGCTAATAAATTTGAATTTATAGGGACTAATCTCAAAAACTTTATGCCAGCTCTAAAATATATAATATTTTTCTTCGTATATTTGTTGAAATTTAAATAAAAATATTTGAATGTCTTTGCCTTGATACATAGAGTTAAATTTATTATTAAAAAGTAGCAATCAAAATTGCCATTTACATGTAAACGATAAATATATGCCATATTCTTCTATTTTCTGCCTTCTCACTCTTTTGTTTTATATGTATGATGGTTATAAATTCATATTATGCTTACCTTGTTGATTCTCTGTAAAACTTTTGTACCAAATAATAAATGACCAATATTGGTATCGTTAACAGAATGAACCATTTATTTATGGCTGTGTTAATTAGAACTGCACATGAACATAATAAAATAAATTGCAAGAGACGCTGGCTAGTTGTAGCAATTTTCTATAATAAATGAAATTTGAGTTAAAATTATAGCGGTGTTTAAACGATTTTTCAACACAAAAAATTCATAAATTTGTGAGTTTTATATGGCATATCAAAGTCAATCAAGACATATCACATATTAACTCACTTAATGACTATTTTGTGGCTCTATTTAACTCATTGCTTCAATTGTGTGTAAAATACCTTATCAATTGTGGCCATATCGAAGCTAAATCGATTTATGATACGACCAAATGGTGTCGATTGGAAAAAATCAAGTGGCTTTCGCATCACTGACTCGACTAATTTATTGTGCAGACGTTTTCGTGAATTGTTTCCAGCTAATTGAGCTGATGGTGTTGAGATTATTGCAAAGATTACACACAATCCAGACAGATAACAATAAACATTAAAATAATAACTAATCTAAAAGTATAAATGAAAATTTTATGCTGAATAAAGAAAAATTTAAAGTTCAATGACAAAAATTGTCTTCATTTTTAAAATAATTATTTTAAAAACTAATGTGGAAAAATGTTTTAATGGCAAACATACATCAGATGAAGTTGTTGTAGAATTGTCATTGTCTGTCCATTCTCTTAGCCAGACATCAGTGAGGACTTTCAATGTTTGCCATAGCAGTGTACTTATGAAGAATAAAACTAATGTGACCATGCCACATGCTTTCAAATAGAACAAATAAATTCTTGCTGGGATTTTGCCATACTTGCGCTCTTCATCTGACTTTAATTTTTCAACAACTTCTTCGTTATCTAAAGGAAAAAAATTTGGGAAAAAATGTCAAAGTAATAGGAGATAAAATCAAATCTTACTGATACTCGTTTCATCTTCTGTCTCTTCACTGCATCTTGAAATAAATGATACAACTCGTTCATCATTTTCATTACATTCATCAAAAGAATCTTTCATAGCTTCTTCTTCATTTATGCTTCTATTTTATATTAAAATATTAAATTTATGATTATTTAAAAATTTAAAATATTTACTTGATAGAAACATTCTTAGTGACAGTTCTTTTTCTTTCACGCATGAAATCTGATTCAGCAGTTGGATGACGACGTCTTTCTGACATTCTCCGAATGAAACCCCGAAAGCTCATTTTGCTGCCAAATGTCGAAGCATCAGTTGAAATTCGATTGCTATTGTCCTTCATTTTAATACTATAATTGAAACGAGTTGGCGAAGATATATGCCGTGAGAGAGGTTGCTTAATCTTCTGGGTAGCATTGGGTTGCAAAGATGTAACTCTAAAAGCTTTTTCATTATCACCATGCTTTTTACGAAGAATTGGAAAATCGAAATCATCATCGTTGTCGTGACATTCATCAATTGGCAATGGTAATTCAGCCCATAAGCGAGATCCAAATGAGTTAACTGAGGTGCGTTTGAAAGGTTGATAAAGTGAACTGCGCTGTTGTTGTTGAAAGATTTAGTCAATTAAAATTATTTATGATGCCCACAATGATGGTTTAACTGTGATTTATCCACATTTTTCCGATTTATGAGCAGCCAAAAAATTCTTTTATCACATCATGACTCAATTCACCACCATTCACGGTCTCAATTTTGGCTAGAGAGTCACAGCAGCATCATGGGCCATAAAATATCAATTAAAAGCTACTTACTGAAGATAAATTGTCCTCTTCCGTGGGATTCTTTTGCAATATTCCAAATCGTGAAATGTTTTTAAATAATTTCCAACGTTCTTTAACATTTCGCCCGCTCGCACTATGAATGAAAGTGAGTTATTATTTATGAGTAAAACTCTAATGCGTTTTTCACCTTTCTTTGGCATTTTCTTTAGCGACTGCTACTTCCCATTCTTTTATTATAACTGGATCGACTTCTTTAATGGACTTTAATGTTCCAGCTATTCGTACTTTCATATTTTCCATTGCAATCAGCTTTTTTTTTAATTTTTTCATTAACAGAAAATAAATTAATTTTTAAGGTCGACATAAAAAATTTTTTGGGTTAAGCTTGAGAGAAAAAAAGTTGAGTTCACAACTCGTAAGCAATGATACATGATGTTCCATTAACAATACTTGTGTATGTGAATTTATGAAAATGCTTTTAATGTTTTACGAGCTTTACACTTTTTTCACTAACATTAAAAATTATTAGATAGTTGCAACATTCATATAAAAAGTGGAGAAAATTAATTAAAACTAGCATGAAAAACTTACATAATCAGCACTATAAACTAATTGAGTTTTTTGTGTCACAAGTATGATGGTTCGTTTGTGTTTTGATAAAACTCTCTTTATGCACTTCTCAAACAGAAAGCTGACCACTTCATTATCCAACGACGAAAATGCATCATCCTAATTAATTATGATAATGGTATGATATTTAACAAAAAAATGAGAATTAAATTTTACTTCAATGAAAATGTGTTCATTCATGTATAATTAAATTAAACTTCATTAATGAACTTCACTTACAAGTATAATGACATTTGCAGATGAGTAAAAAGCTCGTGCTATTGCAATTCTCATCTTTTGACCACCTGACAAGTTATGACCACGTTCACCAACTTGTGTTAAATCGCCATTGGACATAAGCTCAATGTCTGGTTTTAATCCACAAATTTCAATTGTTTTCTCATATCGCTTTGGATGATATGATTCACCAAATAGAATATTATCACGTATTGTACCATTTTGAAGCCATGGTTGTTGTCCACAATAAGCTATTGTTGCATATCTTTAAAAATTATTTTCCAATTTTAACGAATTTATTTAAATTCAAATTATAAAATTACGTTAAAAATAGATTTTAAAATTATCTCTACAGATTTTCACAAACAAATCCAATCAACTCACTTATTCCATTCAATGCTTCCTGATTGAATTTGCATTTCCCTCAGTAAGGCAGCAACAAATAATGATTTCCCACTTCCACTTTTGCCAACAATTACCGACAACACTCCTATTTGGCACACATACAAAAGAGAGAAAAAAAGAAGAGATAAATCAGAGTAAAGAATGAAAAAGGGATTTCCAATTAATTTTCACAGAGAGAATGAGAGAAGCGGATGACGATGCTAATATCTACCTAAGGGAATCGACAGATTATCAATTTCAAGAAGAACCTTTGAAGTGGCCGACGTTTCCCATGAAAACTTTGCATCCTTTATACATACAGCAATACCATCAGGTACTTTAAAAGAAGGTAATCGTGTCCTTTTCACATTATTATTACTGCCATGCTTATCCGCAATGAACGTTGTTGATCGCAATTTATTTCTTTCGATCCTTGTGCTTTCATTTAATTGATTTTGCTTCTTCAATTTTGTCCGCAAATTGTTTTTATTGCGTAAAATCACCAACTCATTGTGTGTTGAATTTTCATTTTCATTAACATTCTCGTAATTATTTAAAGCGATTAAATCAATGTTAAGCTGCTGGTGCTCATTCGTACCATTATTTATTTTAATTTCATCCATTTCCTCCTCGTCAATTGTATCCTGCCGGAATAAATTATCACTAATTTGTGCTTTCTTGTGTTCCTGACCTCTACCATCATCATTCTCATCATTGTTTGATTTTTGATCATCATCGAGCGATTCATTGCTCTTACAAAGAACACGTGCCATGTGCTTAACGCCTTGAAATTCTTTCTCGATTTCGGGTTGCGATAGGAAGCGCTCAATACGTCGCGTACTAATTAAACTGCTAATAATGATTGGAATTGTAATTGGAAAAATAAACAATGGAATTGTTAATTGATGAAAAAGTGCCAGTGCTGCGAATACATTGCTTGAATTAAACTCTATGCTCTCATCATTTATCATTGTGTAAACGGCAAATGTTACAATCGTTATCAAAATGCTCGAAATATGAGTTAAAAATGCTGCAAAGAAATCAAAATTAATATTATTTTTGCTACTACTGCTGGTCGTCATTAATTTTTTCATATTTTTATTTTTGATGATGACGAGGGTATACAAGAAAATTAATTAACATTTAAACAAAGAAAATGAGAAAATTGTAATTTTATATTTTCTTATTTACAAATCTCTAAAGATTTCTCTTAATGTTGAATAAACAGCAGTAGCAACAAAACGACAAGTGCGTGAAAAACAATTCATAATGATAAAAGAGAAAATTTTCATTTGGCATTAATCTTTGTCATGAGACAGACGATTTATCTTGAGACAGTTCTTGTAATAAAAATTTTAAAATTATTTTAATCCAATAAAAATTTCAACTTTTAAACTTTATTTTAGTTGCATTGAATTAATCGCATATATTACAGGATAATTTGATAAAAGCATTAAAAACAAATTTTTTGGACAGAAAATTCAATTATAATCTCCATTTTTCCATTGAATTTTTTCTGCTTTTCCAAATTCATTTGCGGTTGCACATAACAGAGAAAAAGCATTGAAAAATAATTTTTAAGCTCCTTATAGAGTGCTTAAATAAATTCGATATAAATGTATGTATGTTTTATCAACTTTTTCCAAAAATGAATTTTTATGACTATGAACAATGATAAATACAAAATAAAAATATTTTTATGGATTTGTTTTCACCCTTAATCATACACAACCAGTTATAATGCAGTACGTGATGTAAGTTGAATGAAAAAATTTATATATGTATTTATTGAAAAACTCATAAAAATATTAAGCTTTCGAACATTTATGGGTTTATATATCGGTATAGAAGGATAGTAGTAGATAAAAGATAGGTATAATGCACCATAAATGGATTTTTGATTGGAATTTTTCCAGGTAGAGATAATTTTTTAATCCTCTTCCTACAATATGAAAAATATAGAAGTTGGATTTTATTGCATTTTTACTCAACAATAAAAAATCCTACAGCAAAGAGGAAGAAGGATTTTAATGAATGTATGTGAAAATCCTTTTTCTCAATTATTTTTCTTCATTTTTTAGCATTCCCACATGAATCGTTCATTAAATGCAATTTAAAACCCATACTAACCATTCATCCTCAAATTACCATATATTTCATAATTAACAAAGCAAATAAGTGAAATGCTAGAGATAAATGAAACTCTGGATCAAAGAACAACATCATTCTTTTCATTAACTTTTTTTTTTTGAATTACTGAGAAGAAAAAACTCGAGTGAAACGTTCATTCATTCTCTGTTATCTCTTTTTGCTTTTTCGCCTTTGAAGGATTGCAAATTGAATGAACTAACATTTTACTTTGAAAGAAATTATAGAATGAATGAATGAAAAATTATATCAATAAATTTACAAATATTTCATTAAATTATAGCTATAGTAATTTAATTATAAATCAAATCACCAATAAAAAATTAATAAATAAAAACTTACTCATCAAAGTCCAATAAAAAGCATCAATATTCAAATAATGCAGCTCTTTTTGTCTGCATTCTGCAATTTTTTGAATAAAAACCTCCTCCCATGCATTAAGTTTAATGAGCTTTATACGTAATAGTATTTCACGAATTTTTTTTAACCGCTCATCACTTTGTTTCTAGCATCATCATCATTTTCGTTGTCGTTGTTAGAAAGAAGAACAAGTTTTTATTTCATTTTAACAACATGAAAGAGAAAGAAGAAGAAAAAAAATTAATTACATTTTATGCTTCCTCTATTCACAGTTACATTGCTACAAATAACGATGATGGGATGAAAGGGAGTGAAGCGAAAAGTAACAAAAAGGGAATTGAGTTGAACATAAAAATATAAAAAAAGTTAAAAAAAAAGAGAGTGAAGAAATTATGCATCAAAAATGATAAAGCAAGAGCAAAGAGAAATTAATTGTAAAAGTTTTTAAATTGAAAGAAAATGAAGGAGAACAGTAGAAAAAAACTAGAAGAGAGCAGATAATAAATTGCCTTTTTCCACCATCTGTAATTTTTCATTATTCATCTTTTTACGCTCTTTCTTTTCTATATCCTTTTTTATGAACACAAATTCTGACATTTTCATGATGTAAAGTGAGGTATGATGAGGCAAAGAAGTGACAGTAAAAGAAAAAGACAGAGTAAAAGCTTTTTTTGTTTTTCGTAGTGCAATTTTGGAAAAAAAGAATTAACAATGATTTTCAGAATAACGTCTTTTTTAAATTTAAAAATTAACTTGCAACCAACTTCAGCTCATAAGTCTTTATTTTGAAATAATTGTATCATGATAACATTAAGCTAAAATAAACAAAAAGCACATTTCAAAAGCTTTACACCATAAAATATTTTGACAAAGCATTTTTTGTCCTTTTTCATCCCACTCTCCTAATCTTACTTACCGCTCCGTTTTCTGAGTTTCGTGACATATTTCGTCCAACAATGAATTGTAATGGTAGCATCAGAATGATTGTAATAAAAGATCCTATTAAAGAGCTTATACCCAATTTCAAATAAAGACAATAGACTACAATTATAATCTACACAAAAGAAAAACACAAAAATTAAAATAAAATAAAACAATGTTTAGGAAATAGAAAGAAAGAGAGGTTTTTATCATGGCACAATTAAAAAACCATAAAGTCAGTCTCTCTTCAACGTTAGGCGAAGCTTACCTTTAATGGAATTGAATAAACGTAATGGCAAATCCAGAAAAAGGACATTACATTTAGGCAGTCTTCTGACATTAAATTGGTAATTGTTCCAGGGTCATTGTTATTTATGTCACATTTTTCATCCTCATTTTCGTTTATTTTGCTGTTTGTAGCACTTTCTGAATGTTCATTTGAATTTGATTTGTCCACTGAATTTTCATTTTCACCGTCGTCATTTTTTGGTGATGCTAAACAACAACTGGCACTTAAGGAAAGTGTTTTGCGATAAATTAATCCTTGTAATGCATTTTTAATCTTTATTCCTTCCATATTCATCAAGTGTGTCGAAGCTTGTGAGAATGTTCCTTGCAGAAGGAAAGAGATTAAAACAATACAAGAAATTATCCAGCCATTCTCTATAAATTCACTCCAAGTTACATTTGGGTCAAAGTTATTTATCATCAAACTCGTTTCATTATTATCACTGCTGTTACCAACAACAATCGATTTCCCAAGCGATGCACCTGATGCAACCATCGCTGCTGTTGTGCTGTTGTTTGCATTCGATAGTTGTAAATTTATAAATTCAACAATGTACGATATTGATAGTGGTCCAATAAGGCCACATAAATCACCGAATAATTTAAATATGCCACCAATGATAAACATTTTCCAACAACTTTTCATATAGCATGTCCATAGTGACACTTGTTTATTCTGTAAACACACAAAAAAGATGAAATGATAATCATATACGTGTATGATGATAGTTTACCATTTATCTAATGGTTTCATGCCTTATTGCCATCATCATCATCAAAAGCATGCAAAGTTATTTTAAACAATTGTCCATAAAGATTTTGCATGCATGTCATAAATTTACAAACTCATGAGCACAAGAGGATAGTGATATAGAAAAAGTTTAAAGCCACATGATGACACTCGTGTGAAAAGTTGGAGTCAACAACTTAATTTCTCTGTTAATCCTTCAAGAGAAGTTTCAAAATTTTTATTTTAAAAAAATAAATATCAGTGATAGCGACTTCTAGTGAGAGAAATATTGTTTAGAAAAGTTGCGAATGACGGAAGTGAGGAAGAAGAATTAAAAATAACAATTGCATGAATTTTCCATTGCGGTTGTGCCTTGTGTTGCTGTTGTAGCCATGAAGCATCTCTTTCTCATAACAATCGTGATGGTGAAGCAGCAAAAAACGAGCACTGAATAAATAAAAATTTGTTTCAGCTTTTTTCTCTTGTGTTTTTAAAGAGGCAGCAGCATAAGAATTTAAATACACATCCGATATGTTTTTTCTTTGCTAATTCTTTTGCTATATTTCACTCACTTGCTTTCACTCTTTATCTTATACATGTGCACTATTAAAAGTTCATTGTCTGATAGGTTATGAATGATGTTGAAATTTTTTAAATAACTCAACAACTCCACAATTAAATTTTAAAATAATGCGGAAGCATGCAAGTTTCACACACATCAAAGGAGAATTTTCTTCTTTTTCTACTTCAATATGCAAAGAGATTGCATAATAACACAAAATGAACTTTTCCACCGCCCAAAGCTAGCTATCATCAGCAGACAAACACGAAATTACATGCATCTTTTTGATGTCAACACTTGCTCTTTGTTTGACTTTACTTCGGATAAGCTTTTTTTTAAGAATATTCTTTTAAAAGAACCTCTACGTCATTTGTTAATTCATCAGTGACTAAATTTTAAACACATTACTTTTAATGTTACTACACAAGCGTAAACTCTAAGCTTCTTTCGTTAAATTTTCCTTTTAAAAGTCCAAACATGGTCGGCACAATAAAGAAAAAAAATAAAGCTTTAATTCTTCTGCTCAAGTGCACAGCCAGTGACTGACATTTATCAAAGCGGATTACTTTCAAGGCGAGAAAAGAGAGAAATTTTCATTGTTCTCACCTTGTAGCTTTGATATATAAACAGAAATTGATCATAGTTGATAACGACTCGTATCCTTCTCAGACAGACTTCCCAAATCGCTTAATTCCAATGGTCGCAAAAAGCCCTTACATAAAAGTGGCATTAACCAGTAAAAATGTCATTTTTGAGAAAAAATGTCGAATATGGATGGAGAATGTATGGAACATTCTCTTGTGATAATATTGTTGAATCACATGATTTGGATGTTATTTAATGGCAAACTCTGGAATGAAATTTATAAATTTTTATTTTTAGAAAATTGCAAAACGATGCGAAAAATTTTTTGATTATGAAATCGAACACAAAAGATTAAAAATTAGGGTTCGGACATGCATACATATTTTTTTGTTCAATGTTGATTGTCAAGTTGACTTACACAAAAATGACTTTAATTTATTGATACTGAATTTAATTGAATTAAAAATACGTAGTAAATTAAACAATCATTGACCTTCATATACATTTTTTTGGATTTAAAATAAGTTTTAATAAAATCTGAATGAATAAAAAGACATTTTTATGTAAATCAACTTGAAAATCTACTTGACAAAAAATATGCGGATATCAAGTAATATATGTATGCATGAACCCTAGTAAAAATTATTGCAAATTCATTTTATTTAAGCTTTTTTGATGCATATGAGGGAATATTTGTTTTTCTATTTGTGTTTCATTTTCAAATGAATGCACAAAAGTGAATGAAAATAAACAAAAAAAAATTGTTTGAATGAATAGAAAACGAGATTTATGTTGAAAATCTTTTTTATGTTGAAAAATTTCATTAAAGTTTTAATTTAATGAATTTTATTTGAAATAAATCAACTTCATTGATAAACATGACAAACTCTACGCTTCAATTGCCAATTAACACTTCATTAACTGACAATTGATTAACTACGGCATGTTTAACATTAATGGTATCAATTAATTAATTTTATACATGAACAAACATTCACAAAATACCTTATCAGTCAATCAACTATTTACAATTTTTACTCATTCTCTCTTATCAGTCAAATTACATAGCAAGAACAAACAAGTCATTGCCGCAATTCATCCCCTTCTTACCTCAAAATAAATTGTTGAAATGTCACTCAAAATTAAGTCCACAAAGTAATAGCAATAGTCCGGTTTGTATGATGAAATTTAAGCTCGTAACATCTGTGACATTTTGCACGTTTATCCACTTCAAAATCCTCAGAAAGCACAAAGCAATTTCTGATAAGTATGAAAATATTTTTTGTGTGTTGACAGGTTGCTCTTTTTTGTTAGCTATTTAAAATTTTTTACCTGATAGTGCAATTATATAAATCCATCTTATTGCTGAAAAAAGAAATTTAATTTATTGAGAGCAAGGAAACATTTTTACATACAAATAAATTGTGTCATTTCATATAAAAACTGAATTTAAAAGTATCGCAAGAAGGAAGCAATGAAGGAAGAGAATAAAGAAACTTTTTTAAACTCGTGCAAGAAAACAACTTTTCATCAACTTTTCCATTGTGCAGCAATTAAGAACGAAAATGGAGGTAAACTTAAAGAGAGGTGAAAAAAATTACAGAAAACTTTCTGTTGTGGTAGAATTTAAACAATTAAGTGGAGCAATTAAAAATACACTGCGATAAATTTTCTCCCCGATGAGACTTTAAAGTGCCGAAATGAGAAAATTTTGCGCAAAATGGAAATACACTAAATTGTAAAGCGTATAACATTTTAATTTTATTCATGAGTCTGTGTAATTCATTTAATTTTCGCTTTTGGGTAGATAAAGCTTAGAAAGCCTTCAATGCATATGTAAAAAATATTTTCTTGGTTAAATGAAGGTATAATTAAACAAAAATATTTTACTTAATTAAAATAACGTGTATGAATGTTTGATACATGAAAAGGAAAAAGGTACTGAAGGTTTTGTTTCTCTTCTGTTTGACTTACATCCGCTGATTCGCGGGAAGGATTAATTATGAATTTGGTGAAAGAAATTTTAATTAAAAATAAGAGAAAAATTAGAACTCTCTAAATATATCCGTTGAATTTTGAATTTTTAAATATGTGCAATTAATGTTCAGACTTTCATGCATATTTTACTTGATATGTGCATATTTTAGTCAAGTTGATTTCAAGTTGACTTACACAAAAATGTTTTTAATTTATTCAGGTTTAATTTAATTCAATTAAAATATTAGTAAATTAAAGAATCATAAATTTTCATACAAAATTATTGAATTACAAAATGAATTAAATAAAATTCGAATGAATAAAAAGACATTTTTGTGTAAGTTAACGAAATCAACTTGATAAAAAAAACGTTATATCAAGTAAAATATGCATGCAAGTACGAACCCTGGTACAATCAGTTAATTTTAGGATTTAAAATTACATATCATCTTTAATTTTTTTAAACTGTCTTTTCTGAAAAACAATTTAAAATAAATTTTTCATATTCATTATCTTTAAACCACGAAAAAGAGAAATTTTTATCTGAATATAATTCATGTGACCACACTATAAAAGCCACTTTATTTGCGGATATGTAAAAACTTTCTCCTACCACTGCACAACGATAGCACCAAGCGAACGCGTTAGTGAGAGAAAGAAAAATAATTTATGCGTTGAGGATATTGTGCGCAAATTAATTGGAAACTCCACGTTCATTTAATAAATTTATTTGATGGTTTCAGACAATTTAGGGAAATTCAATTTGCGAACATTCATAAAAATGTCACTTTTATTTTTTGCTCTAAGGTTTCTCTTTCTTTATCATTTAAATGATGTCACCACACATATCACGTACAAAAACACACACAAACATGGAAAATATTTATTGTATTCATTAAATCATCTCACCTGATTTACTCTTGCGAATTTCTATCAACCGTAACAGGATAGCTGTTGAAATGATTGAAATAAAGAAAAACAGAGCGCTCTCCGTTTCATATGATGAAAATGCTTCACTGTCATTTGTATGTGTCATCAATAAATAAGCAACGCTTTACATCAGCAGCTGATAGCATGCACAAAACAATCAAAATGACCGCTCGTAAATTATGAAAGCGCAATAAAGTCCTTTTTTTGTGTAAAAAGAAAACGCATTTTTTAAAATTTTAAACAATCACTCAGAATGAAACTCAAACACCCGTTTGCCATTTGAAAATTGTATACAACAAAAACAATGAGCGAGGACGAATCTAAACATTGTAACATGTGTAGAGTGATTTAAAACTGCCGATGACAATCAATTTTCTGTTGAGAAATCAATTTTCCATTCCTTTTGGACATTATGTGTGTGTATATGGTTAGTGAAACCGTGAAAGATTGAATGACAGTCATAAAAATTTCAATTCACTATGTGATATGATGACAGTGAAATGAGAAGAAAAGATATATGACAGAAACAGATGATGAATTTGAATGAATAGTAGAAAAACAGGCTATTTTATTGTAGACAAGATTGTGTGAATTTTTAATAGCTTGTTGTATGCATCTCATTGACTTTTTGTCATAACATACAATCTGTTATTTATCAAGCTATACAACATGTCGAACGATGGTTTATTCCTATGTCATGAAGAGTTGTGAACCGCGAGAGTAAATATTTGTTTGAATTTGGCATTACATTACAATAGCACTTTCGTGTGGCTTTTTGTGTGAGTTTTTCAACAATTTTAAAAAACGAATACAAAATTCTCATCAACAAAATTAATTGATTTTTTTAAAATTCAATTAAAAATAATAGTTTCACTATCTTGTCTTGATGTGTTTGAAATATAAATTAAATTAATATAATTTTCTTTACTATATTCATCAGTACGTTTAAAATTAATAGAAATTTCACATTCATTAGATTTTAAAACATTATATTGCTATTGACACTCGTATGCTAGCAAATAGATTGTTTAGTATAGCATACATTCAACTGATTTCACATTTATTCGACAAAATTCCACAAAACTTCAATACATGACAATGTATTGACAGAAAAAACTTTCCGTTTAGTTAATGATGCATATTAAATCCTTTAAAATGAGTTTTTGTTCTTGATATGTAGAGTGAAATTTTTCATTCATTGTTCGTCATCAATTTGTCGCCTTTTCTATAATGTTAAAATTATAAATGGTTAAGATAGTTTGCTATTTTTGATACTGACATGACTTTAAAAATATTCATAAATGCTGATTGAGGTTAGGTTTTAAGTAAACTTTATGAACTTTTTTTTCTAAAAAACTCTACTAACTCTGGTGGCATAGAAAAAAATAAAAAATTACAATAAAAATGAAAGAAAATTCATTTTAATATACTTCATTGTTTCTTTCTCCTGTGTCTGGATAAATTATTTGAAATTTTTTTATCTGATAGCACTCACAGAAAAGCTTTTCACTATTCTATTCCAATTCAGATAATATTAAATATGAAAATAAGCCAGAGAATTTTTCTACTTTTTCTGTGTCTTCATAAACACGTGTGTGCATTTCTTTATATAAGTTAGTATAGCGCCAAACATTTTCAAAAAGTCAGAATAAGATAAGCAAAAGGAAAATATTTTTATAAAAGAAATTTTTGAAGCGTAAACACTACACATATTTTAATTTGTTGTTATGAGGTCAAAGAAAATTTTGTTTAAAAAAAAATTTGAATCATTGATAGTTTTGCTCTTTTATTTTAAATTTAATAAAGAGAATTCCAAAAGGAACAAATTAAAAACAATCTACATCGGAAATGATAAATAATAT
>CM031379.1:20085290-20313680 GCA_018290095.1 Polypedilum vanderplanki | reverse complement strand
ATTCGATAGTTGTAAATTTATAAAATTCAACAATGTACGATATTGATAGTGGTCCAATAAGGCCACATAAATCACCGAATAATTTAAATATGCCACCAATGATAAACATTTTCCAAACAACTTTTCAATATAGCATGTCCATAGTGACACTTGTTTATTCTGTAAACACACAAAAAGATGAAATGATAATCATATACGTTATGATGAAGTTTACCATTTATCTAATGGTTTCATGCCTTATTGCCATCATCATCATCAAAAGCATGCAAAGTTATTTTAAACAATTGTCCATAAAGATTTTGCATGCATGTCATAAATTTACAAACTCATGAACACAAGAGAATAGTGATATAGAAAAAGTTTAAAGCCACATGATGACACTCGTGTGAAAAGTTGAAGTCAACAACTTAATTTCTCTGTTAATCCTTCAAGAGAAGTTTCAAAATTTTTATTTTAAAAAAAGCTATACAAATAAATAAATATCAATGATAGCGACTTCTAGTGAGAGAAATATTGTTTAGAAAAGTTGCGAATGACGGAAGTGAGGAAGAAGAATTAAAAATAACAATTGCATGAATTTTCCATTGCGGTTGTGCCTTGTGTTGCTGTTGTAGCCATGAAGCATCTCTTTCTCATAACAATCGTGATGGTGAAGCAGCAAAAAACGAGCACTGAATAAATAAAAATTTGTTTCAGCTTTTTTCTCTTGTGTTTTTAAAGAGGCAGCAACATAAGAATTTAAATACACATCCGATATGTTTTTTCTTTGCTCATTCTTTTGCCATATTTCACTCACTTGATTTCACTCTTATCTTTTATACATGTGCACTATTAAAAGATCATTGTCTGATAGGTTATGAATGATGTTGAAATTTTTTAAATAACTCCACAATTAAATTTTAAAATAATGCGGAAGCATGCAAGTTTCACACACATCAAAGGAGAATTTTCTTCTTTTTCTACTTCAATATGCAAAGAGATTGCATAATAACATAAAATGAACTTTTCCACCGCCCAAAGCTATCATCAGCAGACAAACACGAAATTACATGCATTCTTTATGATGTCAACACTTGCTCTTTGTTTGACTTTACTTCGGATAAGCTTTTTTTTAAGAATATTCTTTTAAAAGAACCTCTACGTCATTTGTTAATTCATCAGTGACTAAATTTAAAACACATTACTTTTAATGTTACTACACAAGCGTAAACTCTAAGCTTCTTTCGTTAAATTTTCCTTTTAAAAGTCCAACATTGGTCGGCACAATAAAGAAAAAAAATAAAGCTTTAATTCTTCTGCTCAAGTGCACAGCCAGTGACTGACATTTATCAAAGCGGATTACTTTCAAGGCAAGAAAAGAGAGAAATTTTCATGTGTCTCACCTTGTAGCTTTGATATATAAACAGAAATTGATCATAGTGATAACGACTCGTATCCTTCTCAGACAGACTTCCCAAATCGCTTAATTCCAATGGTCGCAAAAAGCCCTTACATAAAAGTGGCATTAACCAGTAAAATGTCATTTTTGAGAAAAATGTCGAATATGGATGGAGAATGTATGGAACATTCTCTTGTGATAATATTGTTGAATCACATGATTTGGATGTTATTAATGGCAAACTCTGGAATGAAATTTATAAATTTTTATTTTTAGAAAATTGCAAAACGATGCGAAAAATTTTTTGATTGTGAAATCAAACACAAAAGATTAAAAATTAGGGTTCGGACATGCATGCATATTTTACTTGATATGCGCATATTTTTTTGTCAAGTTGACTTACACAAAAATGACTTTAATTTATTGATACTGAATTTGATTGAAATAAAATACATAGTAAATTAAACAATCATTGACCTTCATATACATTTTTTTGGATTTAAAATAAGTTTAATAAAATCTGAATGAATAAAAGACATTTTTATGTAAATCAACTTGAAATCTACTTGACAAAAAATATGCGGATATCAAGTAATATATGTATGCATGAACCCTAGTAAAAATTATGCAAATTCATTTATTTTAAGCTTTTTGATGCATATGAGGGAATATTTGTTTTTCTATTTGTGTTTCATTTTCAAATGAATGCACAAAAGTGAATGAAAATAAACAAAAAAAATTGTTTAATGAATAGAAAACGAGATTTATGTTGAAAATCTTTTTTATGTTGAAAAATTTCATTAAAGTTTTAATTTAATGAATTTTATTTGAAATAAATCAACTTCATTGATAAACATGACAAACTCTACGCTTCAATTGCCAATTAACACTTCATTAACTGACAATTGATTAACTACGGCATGTTTAACATTAATGGTATCAATTAATTAATTTTATACATGAACAAACATTCACAAATACCTTATCAGTCAATCAACTATTTACAATTTTTACTCATTCTCTCTTATCAGTCAAATTACATAGCAAGAACAAACAAGTCATTGCCGCAATTCATCCCCTTCTTACCTCAAAATAAATTGTTGAAATGTCACTCAAAATGAGTCCACAAAGTAATAGCAATAGTCCGGTTTGTATGATGAAATTTAAGCTCGTAACATCTGTGACAATTTGCACGTTTATCCACTTCAAAATCCTCAGAAAGCACAAAGCAATTTCTGATAAGTATGAAAATATTTTTTTGTGTGTGACAGGTTTCTCTTTTTTGTTAGCTATTTAAAATTTTTTACCTGATAGTGCAATTATATAAATCCATCTTATTGCTGAAAAAAGAAATTTAATGTATTGAGAGCAAGGAAACATTTTTACATACAAATAAATTGTGTCATTTCATATAAAAACTGAATTTAAAAGTATCGCAAGAAGGAAGCAATGAAGGAAGAGAATAAAGAAACTTTTTAAACTCGTGCAAGAAACAACTTTTCATCAACTTTTCCATTGTGCAGCAATTAAGAACGAAAATGGAGGTAAACTTAAAGAGAGGTGAAAAAAATTACAGAAAACTTTCTGTTGTGGTAGAATTTAAACAATTAAGTGGAGCAATTAAAAATACACTGCGATAAATTTTCTCCCCGATGAGACTTTAAAGTGCCGAAATGAGAAAATTTTGCGCAAAATGGAAATACACTAAATTGTAAAGCGTATAACATTTTAATTTTATTCATGAGTCTGTGTAATTCATTTAATTTTCGCTTTGGGTAGATAAAGCTTAGAAAGCCTTCAATGCATATGTAAAAAATATTTTCTTGGTTAAATGAAGGTATAATTAAACAAAAATATTTTTACTTAATTAAAATAACGTGTATGAATGTTTGATACATGAAAAGGAAAAAGGTACTGAAGGTTTTGTTTCTCTTCTGTTTGACTTACATCCGCTGATTCGCGGAAGGATTAATTATGAATTTGGTGAAAGAAATTTTAATTAAAAATAAGAGAAAAATAGAACTCTAAATATATCCGTTGAATTTGAATTTTTAAATATGTGCAATTAATGTTCAGACTTTCATGCATATTTTACTTGATATGTGCATATTTTAGTCAAGTTGATTTCAAGTTGACTTACACAAAAATGTTTTTAATTTATTCAGGTTTAATTTAATTCAATTAAAATACTTAGTAAATTAAAGAATCATAAACTTTCATACAAATTTATTGAATTACAAATGAATTAAATAAAATTCGAATGAATAAAAGACATTTTTGTGTAAGTTAACGAAATCAACTTGATAAAAAAAACGTATATCAAGTAAAATATGCATGCAAGTACGAACCCTGGTACAATCAGTTAATTTTAGGATTTAAAAATTACATATCATCTTTAATTTTTTTAAACTGTCTTTTCTGAAAAACAATTTAAATAAATTTTTCATATTCATTATCTTTAAACCACGAAAAAGAGAAATTTTTATCTGAATATAATTCATGTGACCACACTATAAAAGCCACTTTATTTGCGAATATGTAAAACTTTCTCCTACCACTGCACAACGATAGCACCAAGCGAACGCGTTAGTGAGAGAAAGAAAAATAATTTATGCGTTGAGGATATTGTGCGCAAATTAATTGAAACTCCACGTTCATTTAATAAAATTTATTTGATGGTTTCAGACAATTTAGGGAAATTCAATTTGCGAACATTCATAAAAATGTCACTTTTACTTTTTGCTCTAAGGTTTCTCTTTCTTTTATCATTTAAATGATGTCACCACACATATCACGTACAAAAACACACACAAACATGGAAAAATATTTATTGTATTCATTAAATCATCTCACCTGATTTACTCTTGCGAATTTCTATCAACCGTAACAGGATAGCTGTTGAAATGATTGAAATAAAGAAAAACAGAGCGCTCTCCGTTTCATATGATGAAAATGCTTCACTGTCATTTGTATGTGTCATCAATAAATAAGCAACGCTTACATCAGCAGCTGATAGCATGCACAAAACAATCAAAATGACCGCTCGTAAATTATGAAAGCGCAATAAAGTCCTATTTTTTGTGTAAAAAAGAAACGCATTTTTTAAAATTTTAAACAATCACTCAGAATGAAACTCAAACACCCGTTTGCCATTTGAAAATTGTATACAACAAAAACAATGAGCGAGGACGAATCTAAACATTGTAACATGTGTAGAGTGATTTAAAACTGCCGATGACAATCAATTTTCTGTTGAGAAATCAATTTTCCATTCCTTTTGGACATTATGTGTGTGTATATGGTTAGTGAAACCGTGAAAGATTGAATGACAGTCATAAAATTTCAATTCACTATGTGATATGATGACAGTGAAATGAGAAGAAAAGATATATGACAGAAACAGATGATGAATTTGAATGAATAGTAGAAAAACAGGCTATTTTATGTAGACAAGATTGTGTGAATTTTTAATAGCTTGTTGTATGCATCTCATTGACTTTTTGTCATAACATACAATCTGTTATTTTATCAAGCTATACAACATGTCGAACGATGGTTTATTCCTATGTCATGAAGAGTTGTGAACCGCGAGAGTAAATATTTGTTTGAATTTGGCATTACATTACAATAGCACTTTCGTGTGGCTTTTGTGTGAGTTTTTCAACAATTTTAAAAAACGAATACAAAATTCTCATCAACAAAATTAATTGATTTTTAAAATTCAATTAAATATTTTTAGTTTCACTATCTTGTCTTGATGTGTTTGAAATATAAATTAAATTAATATAATTTTCTTTACTATATTCATCAGTACGTTAAAATTAATAGAAATTTCACATTCATTAGATTTTAAACATTATATTGCTATTGACACTCGTATGCTAGCAAATAGATTGTTTAGTATAGCATACATTCAACTGATTTCACATTTATTCGACAAATTCCACAAAACTTCAATACATGACAATGTATTGACAGAAAAAACTTTCCGTTTAGTTAATGATGCATATTAAATCCTTAAAATGAGTTTTTGTTCTTGATATGTAGAGTGAAATTTTTCATTCATTGTTCGTCATCAATTTGTCGCCTTTTCTATAATGTTAAAATTAAAATGGTTAAGATAGTTTGCTATTTTTGATACTGACATGACTTTAAAAATATTCATAAATGCTGATTGAGGTAGGTTTTAAGTAAACTTTATGAACTTTTTTTTCTAAAAAACTCTACTAACTCTGGTGGCATAGAAAAAAATTAAAAATTACAATAAAAATGAAAGAAAATTCATTTTAATATACTTCATTGTTTCTTTCTCCTGTGTCTGGATAAATTATTGAAATTTTTTTATCTGATAGCACTCACAAGAAAAGCTTTTCACTTATTCTATTCCAATTCAGATAATATTAAATATGAAATAAGCAGCAGAATTTTTCTACTTTTTCTGTGTCTTCATAAACACGTGTGTGCATTTCTTTATATAAGTTAGTATAGCGCCAAACATTTCAAAAAGTCAGAATAAGATAAGCAAAAGGAAAATATTTTATAAAAGAAATTTTTGAAGCGTAAACACTACACATATTTTAATTTGTTGTTATGAGGTCAAAGAAAATTTTGTTTAAAAAAAAATTTGAATCATTGATAGTTTTGCTCTTTTATTTTAAATTTAATAAAGAGAATTCCAAAAGGAACAAATAAAAACAATCTACATCGGAAATGATAAATAATATTCATTTACAGAATATTTTTGTAGTGTATAAAATCAATTAATTTTAATTCTATATAGATATGTCCACAGGATACGAGTGATATATAAATGTCTGTAGCAGATTCCAATAGTCTTCATTCACATTTAATATTTACATAATCAAAAAATGAATTGCTAAACTGCGAAATGACATGTCGAAAACAATCATCAACTATACTTTCAATAAATGCTAGCAATTTCAAAGCGAATTTTTAGCGGATATGATTTTGAAAATTGTTTGTTTTTCGTCAGACGATTTTCTTGCCTTATGTTTATTTATTCATAATAGGTAAAATCTATCATATTAAGCATGAAGGCAAATGGCAGAGTGTTGAGTAATAAAGTTTATAAAATTTACTTGATGTTCGATACGGGAACAAATTTCAATAAAATGCATCCACATATTGTGTCTAAAAATATAATAACCGATGATGCTAATGCAATTAAGAAATTCACTTCCATTTTATGTTTATATTATTTTATTCTCCACTCTCACTTTACTACACAATTTGATTGAATTATAGGCTATTGACACGTGAAAATGTGATGCGAAACAGAAACATACACTGATTAATTGCCACACACTCTTTTTTGTTGCACTAAGTATGTTATAAAACCATTTTTTTTGTTTTTTAAATTCCCGAAACGATCACGGCTGATGCCCGATATATACTGATCGTTTAAATTTAGTAAAGCAATTTCAGTCTAATATTTTCAACTCTTACGATTTGTTTATTTTAGGGAGAATTATGTTAGTATAATATGTACACATTTATATGAAAAGCCGGTATATTCTGTACAAACAGCTGGCCACCTTTGTGTGCGAAGTATGTACAAAATCGCAAGTAAACAAGAAAAAATATAAATCGATGATTTTAAATATTTGCATACGTATGTTTAAAGCAACGACGTCAGAGGAAAAAGAATAACGACAATTTATGACTTCATTATGACAATTCTTGAAAATTTTACACCATTCTTCTCTATATATTATTGTTGTTATCAATATCAACTATAAAAAATAAAAAGAGAAAGAAAAATCAGCATGTTGTTGAATCAGTTTGGTGAATTTCTTATAAAATACAAAATGAAAGAGATAAAAAATGTAATTTTTGTCAAGTGGGTAAAATTTCTTTATTTCATTGTGAAATGTTATTTGGAAAATTATTTCCCAAATTCGCCGAGAAATTTGAATAATTACCTATTGTTGGTGAAGTAAATGGTGAAAAGTATCTATTTGATTCGGAGAGTGGAGATTGAAGGCCAGCTATTTTTCTTTGTCTATCATAAAATGTTGAATTATCACGTGTGAAATACTTTCTTTCAATAACTTTATCGAAAAATTTCTGTAGCTTAACAGCATTTGTCGAGCCAGCTTGAATACTACGAAGTTCACGAGAATTGATGTATATTTCTTCTGCACCAAGTTCTTGAGCAAATGCTAGATTTTTACTCAACTTTCTCTGTTTTTCATCTATTAAATCATTTTTAGTTCCAACAACTAAAATAGGAATCTGTAAATGAAGCTGTTTAATTAGAAACGCTATTTAATTATACATTGACTAAAAATATCATCAAAATGTCAATTTATTACCTGGCATATTCCTAAAAATTGCTCTGTGTCCATATCGTCTGCTGACGCATTTGTTCCTTTTAGAACATCTTTCCCATCTTTGTTAATTATTTCAAATAGCCAGTTTTTTAGATTGTCTTGAGATTTTCTATTTGTCAAGTCATGAACAAGAACTATTCCATTAATTTGTTGATAAAAGATATTTCTGGAAATTTTATGTGAAATTGAGCCACCTACATCGAAGAGTTCAATAAAAAATTGTTTTTGATGACTTGTATCTTCCTTATATTCATGTAATTTGACTTCTATTTGACAACCAACTGTTGTCCTATTTTAATAAATAAGAATTTCATTATTTAGTCTTTATTAATAAAGAACTAATTTGAGAAATCTTACCAACTATTTGCAAGCACTTCATTATTGGCAATCAGATTTACTAAACTAGATTTTCCACAGCCTGTATCACCTAAGAATACGACTCTTACTTTATCTAGCGACATGAATAATCATAAAAGATATTTTAATAAATTTTAATGTCAAATGAATGTAAAATATAAACAAAAATAGTGAAAAACGCGTTATTCGGTGTTTTACCGCATTTTCTTGAAAAAGAAAGTGCTTATATTCACTTTGTCTGCCCGTCTATCTTAACTAAAATTTGTGGACGGAAAATCATTGAGAGGTCTTTTAAAGCTTGTTAGAAAGGTCTTGGCATGAAGATGAATCATATACTAATGGTTTTTGAGATTGTGTCGACAAGGGCAAAAAAAATTTTTTCCACAAAAATATATTCAAATTCTTAAATGTTTACGTTTTAAACATTTTAGAAGTAATTTTTGAAATATTTTACCTAAAGGTATGCTTTGCAAATATGATTCTTCCTCTTTTCTTTATTTGTGTGTAAAAATGCGCCATCATATCCACATAAATATGTGGTGAATTTCATGAATTTTTTTTCGAAGATACAGTTTGTTTATTATTGAAATTTTCTTAAATTTTAATAATAGACAATATTAAATTAAAAATATGAGTAATAATCAAGAATTAGTTTATGAAATTCCTAGTTCATTGAAACAATTAGCTCGTCTTGTGGTTCGCGGTTTTTATACAATTGAAGATGCATTGATAGTTGATATGCTTGTAAGAAATCCATGTATGAAGGTAAATAAATTTTCTAATATCTTTAAATACAAATATTAATTTGTTAAATTATAGGAAGACGATATAGCTGAACTTCTTAAATTTGAGAAAAAGATGCTACGAGCCAGATTAACGCTTTTAAAAAACGATAAATTTATGCAAGCAAGATTAAAAATGGAAACTGGAGTAGACGGAAAAGCACATAAAGTGAATTATTACTTTATCAATTATAAAACTTTCGTTAATGTTATTAAATATAAATTGGATTTAATGAGAAAGAGACTTGAAACAGAGGAAAGAGACGCAACTGCTCGAGCTAATTTTAAATGCACAAATTGCTCAAAACCTTTTACTGATCTTGAAGTTGATCAATTATTTGACCTTAATACTGGTGAATTAAGATGTACCTATTGTGGGAGTTTAGTAGAAGAAGATATGGCAGCAATGCCGCGAACAGATTCTCGATTAATGCTCGCAAAATTCAATGAGCAATTAGAACCACTTTATGATCTTTTAAAGCAAGCCGAAGGTATAAAATTGGCTCCTGAAGTTTTGGAACCACAGCCAATTGATATCGATGTAATTCGTGGAATAACTAAGCCATCTGAAATGATGCATAATGAAGTGTGGTCAGGTGAAGCAACAAGATCAACATCAGGTTTCATGAATGAAGAGGCAAAGGTTAATGTGACAATTGGAGAGATTGATACAGTTGATCAAAGTGCTCAAAAGAAAGAACGACCTGTTTGGATGACTGAAAGTACTGTGGTTTCTAAAGATGCTGAACAGGATGCTGAGTCAATGCTTGAAAAAGTAGCTCAAAGTGCAGTACAAGCAAGTTCATGGCAAACACCAGCACCAGCTATCACAACCACATCTAAAAATAAGAAAGAAACTGAAGAAAATATCATGTCTGTTCTTTTAGCACATGAAAAACAAACGACTAAAGCTAATAATGATGCCGTAAGGAACCTCAATAATCAAGACGATTCCAGTGGTGGTGGTGACTCGAGCGGAGATGATGATGATGAAATCGATCGAACTGAAATTCGTAAGTTGATAAGTTATTTCATACAAATTAACAATTTTATATCTATATCTATTTGTATTATTGTTTTAGCAAACATTGAGCTTGAAATTATGAATGAAGATGAAGAATCGGATGAAGAAGATGTACCTAAAGTGATGATTGGGAACAAATCTTATCCTGTAACAGAAGTCATGGATAATACAGAATTAATAGCTAAAATGACACCTCATGAAAAAGCGCAATACATTCAAATTTATCAAGAATATTTTGAGCATCTGTATTAAAGTTACAATAAAATAAAATTTTAACTCTTGACGTAACCGACGTTTTGCTTTTGAATTTTCGAAGAATTGAAGCGCGCTTGTTGATATTTTGAAAAATTCAATTTCTTGTGTGTGTTGTAAAATATTTTTTAAATCTGCAAATTAATAAATATCTACTTAATATAAAATAGCTTAAAATGAATGTAAACGCTTCACCTACATATCATACATCAACAGAACAAAAATTAAAAGCCAGAAATTGTGCTTTAATGCTTAAAAATGGCTCACCAAAATTGAGAGATATTTTACGAGAGAATTGCAGAATAAGAATGAAGCAATCAAGACAAGACGCTTTCTCAATGTCTCGTAATGTAACAATAGAAAGAAGAGTAAGTTTTATTATTATAGACTAAAATTTCAAATTATGATGGCATAATTTTTATTTCCCTCCAAAAATGTATAACAGCAATTAATCAATACGATTGTGAAAGAAGAACTAGCGAATAAACAAATTGAGAACGATATCGAGCTTCATGAAAATATATTGAAGGAAATTTTAGACAATTGGGACGATTGGCAAAATGAAGAAATTGAAAAACAACTTCGAGATTTAGATCCTGATAATGATACTAATCAAAATATTTTCTGTCCTGTGTGTCAAACTAATTTATTAAAGCTTCAAGAAAATATAATTTCATGTAATTGTGGTTTAAGGTAAGAACATGGTCTTAAAAATATGTTAATATCAATAATGAATTATTTTCTATTTCTAGACTGTACTATCCGAAATCTTTACACGAATTTTATGAAATTATTTTAATGAATGTGAAAGCACACGAAGAACGTTGTTTCAATAAGCTCACATTTTTTACTGAGCCTAAAGTTGGTTTTAAAGTGCTTGCACTCAATACACTTTGTACATGCTGCGATTATTATGCATCGATTGTTGAATTACTTTAGCGAATAATAAAAGAAATACTGAAACTGCCCGCATGCTGTGACAATAACTGTTAAATATATTTTAAGCATTACATATACCAAAAAAATAAATCATAAATCACTTTTGCTTAAATGCTTATGAGGTGCTTGAGCATGCTCTTTATATATGGAATCTGAAATTTTTGTGTGAAAATTTTTATCAAAAAATAAAGTTTTAAACAAATTACAAATGAATTCTTTTATTATAATTTATAAATTTAAATTTACATTCCTTTGAGAATTTCTTCATTTTGCCTAAACTGAAGTTGAATAACTAAAAATGTTGTAGTTGCTGTAGCTATCTGAAATTGAAATTCTTTTATGTTTTATTTTAAATTGAAAAAGTTTCTTACATTATACAATATTGATTTATTAATGACGAAAAAATCATTTGCAGTGCAGTTCCATTCAATATGGTTAAAGTTCAATAAAAATGATTCAATAACTTTTAAAACTCTTTCACTACACATTTCAGAGTTTTGTTTAAAAATCTGGACTATTGAATTAATTTCTTCTGGAATTTGTGCACAAGCTTCACCAATGTAATAAAATACAAAAATAATTGAAATACACCAACAAAAATTGGATAAATTGTAAAGCATATACATGGGATTTTCATTAATAAGATCAGAAAATTGAAAAGTCACAAACGCAAAATAAATTTCTGATGAGAAAATTCCGAAAATAAAAACAAAACTTGCGAAAATAACAATCCCATTAGTCTTATTCCACAATTTTAGAATATCTTGAATGTCATAAATCATTTTTAAAATTTTAAATATTTCGCTTTCATAAAACAATGATGATTGTGTAATCAGTAGAAGATTTGCTTTTATGACACTTAAAAATTTTACAATAGTTTTTGTTTGAGAATAAATGAAAAGTCCAAGTATTGTGAATTGAAACGATAGTAAAATATATCCTAATGAATAAATAGTATGAGACAATTGTTAGTTAACCATTAAATATTTAGAGTATAAAACTTGCATGCATGAGAAAAAAATTGTGTAAATTGTTATCGCATTTATTGTTTTTCTCTTAAGCTTGCAATAAAAAAATTCCAAATCGGGTAAATTGAGAAATCTTAATTTTTTAACTTTCTCTTCGACTTTACAAAATAATTTAAAAAATTTAATTAGTTTTTTATATTGACCTATTGCAACATAAGAAACCGATATTTTCATAAATAAATTGCAACAAACTTCCGCAACATGGATAGTTAGTGTCACATTTGAGTTATCATGAAGAAACTCATTATATGTAGATGTGTAAAGATATGAAGAGATGATAAATTGAACAGTTAGAGATGAATTTATTATTAAACAATATAAAATCCTTATTTTAGTCGCTCTCAAACTTTTATCAAAAGCAAATAAACCGAATAATGTTAAAATTTTACCGAGAATATTTTGCGACTTAAAAAAATTCATTTTAATGAGTTAGATTTCAATTTATTACTGAGTTTTTATTTTAGTGTCGTTCTAAAAGCTTTTTTGTTATTAATTTGTTTAATCCAATTGAAATAACAGGTATATAAACCTGCTTACCATATAAAAACAAATAAAATATCAAACCCTGAAAACGCACATATGAGTTAAACACAATTGAATGCCTCTTTTCAATAGCCTTTTCGTTCGTTTATTTTTGTTTCATGTATGCATGGATATTTCATATAGTCAACTTTTTGTATTTATAAAAGGCACAATATTTGTTTCTTTCTTGTTGACATTTAAAATTTTTTTGAAAATTAAATTGTAAAAGAGACTTTTTTTCTTATCAACTTCACATATTATGTTAATTTTAGGGTTTGGACTTGCATGCATAAATTTTACTTGATTTGTGAATATTTTTTGTCAAGTTGACTTACAAAAAAATGTCTTTTATTCATTCAGTTTTTATTTAATTCATTTGAAATTTAGCAAATTTGTTTAAAAGTCAATGATTCTTTAATTTACTATGAAATTTAAATGAATTAGATTCAATCTGAATAAATAAAAGAGATTTTTATGTAAGTCAACTTGAAATCAACTTGACAAAAAATATGCGCATATCAAGTGAAATATGCATGCAAGTCGGAACCCCATTTCATTTGCTCTTTCTTTACATATATATGTTAAACAATTGTTTGGATGTTTTATAAAAACAGATGACACTTAAATATTAATTTTCTACTTTAGTCTATAGTCAAAAGGTGTATTAAAAATAGGTAAATTCTTAATGTAAAGTTAGAGAAATGCTGTCGAAATTAAACAGCAATAACATAAAAGAAAAATGTGCTTAGATACTTAAAAACAAGAACATAAAATAGTAAAAATTAGATATACAATAAAATAAAAATGTATAAAAATTTATATATAAGTATGCCCATAATCAAAATAATAAACTATCCTATTCGCAAAGAGATAGTAAAAATAAAGAAAATAAAATAGGAAAAAATATTGAAGATCGACCAATTTTATCTAGGACTTTGATCTCTTGAATTCCTTGTTGCATTCTGCACAGCTTTCTTTACTTCCTCTTGCAATGTTGTTGGATTATCAGAGAGAATATCCGTTGTCGTTGATAGTTCTCGAAGTTTATTTGAAACAGCTATTATTAAGATTAAATAAGAATTCAGACACAAAACTTTTATGAATTTAATTTATTTAATGTACCTGGTCGTATTGTTGCAAGGGAACAGCTGTTATCAATCCACAACATTGTAGTGCGATATAATTCATCCATACTTGCGGTTGATACAGTTGTATTGAACGTGTTTAATAGAGGTTCACAAATGAGACCAAACTGCAAATATGTTTTTAAAATGTGATTGTCATTTATTTAAACACGTGCATTTTACTTACAATCCAAAACTTCCAATTATTTTGTGTCCTCTGCATTACATAATCTTGATACATTTCGCGAGTTCTTCCTGTTCGTTGACGACTAACTGGTGCACCATTTGCTGGTAATGCATTTTGCAAATGACTATTTTAAAAAAAGAAAGAATGTTAATAAACCAAATAAAAATATATGTTAGAAGAAATCTTACTTTAACGAATTTGTCAAAGTCTCGATTTCTTTTCTAAGTCCTTCCATTTGTTCTGTAATAGCTGATCGTTCAGACCTTAACTGTTTAATATAATCAGCACCTTTTTGGAGCATTGCTGCTTTACTTAACTAAAGAAAAGAATGTAATTAATTTTTTTAAAAAAAAAAATCATAGACTTCAACTCACTTTTGCATTAGGATTTTGTTGTAGTTGTGGAATTAAACTATGGAGCATATCAAAACCGTTTTTAATGTTGTAACGTCGTTTTTGTTCTGCGTGAATGTGACCAGCTCGTCGATTATTATTCTCACGTGATGACGAATATTTTCCGATACTGATGCATCGTTCTGGTGATAATGATGGCGTTTCATGTTGAGAATTTCCACCTTCATGATATGTTGATTCAGGCGATAAAGTTGGTGTTTGATACATTGGAGTAGATGATGTGCTGCTAGTAGCAACTTGTTTATTGTTTGCAGCAGCAGATGAAACTGCCATCAAAATTGAATTTTGTACTAATGAAGATGAAGTGAAACTATTAGCTCTTTGTGGTTGAATTTGTTGTTGTTGCTGTTGAATTGACATGGCACTTGATGAGATACTATGAGCTTTTTGTCCAATTAAACTCGTATTTGACGAGTTTGTTAATAATTGAGCCAAGGCACTGCTTGCATTTAATGTTGGTTCACTTGTTGCTGATTGAATTGGGGTCATAATCAATTGATTATGACGTAAATTGATTGAATTACTGCGCGATCTCGAATTTCGTCCCTTTACCGCTGACGACGACATTGTCGCAGCGGATGCATTTGGATATTTTGGAATAACAAAATTCTCGCATGTATTATTTATTATATCCTTTGGTAATTGAATATTGGCATTTATTGGTAAACTATTTGAACGATACATTTCTTTGATTGCTGCTGCTGTGGCATTCTGCTGTTGTTGCTGCTGCTGTTGAAAAGACATTGATTTGCATACTTGGCCACTCATTTGATGAGGTGGAGATTGTTGGCGCATAATTATGCGACTTGTGGCATTGTAACCAGAATTCTGTGATGGGATTTTATATGGTTGCTGATTACTATGGTGATAAGATCTAAATGATGGGCTCTGTGGGGATTTATAATTACTGCTACTGTTATCATGCGTTGTGCTCATTGTTTGCTGCTGTTGTTGTTGTTCAATATTCATTTGGTTTTGCAAGTTTTGTTGTTGCTGCATAAGCAAATTTTTGGCATAAATTTGCGAATTTGATAAGTTTAGTACACTTTGTGACACATTAAAATTATTCGTAGTCGTCTGAATCGGTGACATATGATTTACATCAGTCATATTTCCATAAGGATGATTTGTGTTGTACATTTGAGCAGAAGGTGCAGGGGCTTGTTGTTGCTGTTGTGCAAGCATTTGATTATAAAAAGTAGTTTGATGAGCAGTATTTTGAACTTTATCATAATTGTGTGGCTCACGTTTTCTGTTTAAAAAAAATATTTAAAAGCAAATTAAAAATTTTTGAATTTCAACTTACGGTAATTGAGCTTTCCAATTGTTTCGTGAAAATTTTCCTTTATATGCATCTTTGACATCAGGTTCAGTTGGGGGTGCCATCAAATGTTCATTATTGGGGGCTTGTTGTGCTTGATGACTCATATCCATATCATTAGCATTAATAAATGAATTTAGCTCTGACATTATCGATGATGAATCATTGTTTTGTGACATGATTTGCTGATTACCACCTCCAGATTGTGACATGTCTTGTGTAAAAATTGTTGCAGTAAATAACAATTGTCCATTATTTGAAGTGCCTTGCTGATCTACATTCATTTGCGATGAATTTGCTTGTTGTATCACACTTTGTTGTGTTGAAGAATTTGAATTCATTATATCCTGCATCGTGTCTATTGAAGCTAAATATCAATCATTTAATAAAACAGATCATAAATAATATATTGAAAATTTACCTATCATAGGAAACTCGATAGCTTTCAGTAGTTCCTCAGTTTCTGGAACTTCTTGTACTGGTGCTAAACGATTATTTGTTAAACTATTTAAAATATCTATGAATTAAAAAAATATATTTTATTCATTCTATTATTTGTCACTATGCATTCTTAATACCTATATCAAAATCCATAAAATCATCAAAGTTGCATGGCTGCAATGGGCCTAAACTTGGTTGAATAAAATCCGCTCGTCCAGCACGTGCTGTTAATTAATTTAATCAATATTCATATTTAATTAAAATATTAGGTAAATGATTTTACCAATTTCTCGAGAATCAGGAAATGGAAATTGTGAAATCGATGAAAACAATGTATCACTGGACATATTATCTGATAACATCAACAAATTATCATTTGTTGACCATTCTAGTATATCTAATTCACTTTTCTGTAAAAATAGTGAAAATAATTAAATTGTTTGATGAAAATTTCATACAAATTAATTTTGTTAGTTTTATGTCACGCGTTGTGGCTACAACATGAGTTTTTTAGAGGCACAAAGTTCACTAATAAAAACTTTGTCTGCATTTCATTATTTCACATATAAAGTAGACTTTGATAAAGTGACGCCATGTTTAAAATCTTTAAGAAATTGCATTTTATTTGCTCTCTTTTGTACAATTATTATCATTTTCAGTCACTTTTCTTTCTTACAAGTGGTTGACTCTTATATAGCTGACAATAATCCAATATCAGAATTCGTAACGAGAATCGAAGCACTTGGAATAATTATGGGCTCATATATTATAGTTTTTGCTTCAGTTTTTCGTGGAGAGTCTCAAATGATTTTATTCAATCAACTTTTGAAAGTTGAAAATGAAATTATAAAAATGAGATTTAGTCGATTGCAATATTTCGAAATATTAAAGAAAAGAACAAACATTGAGTTAATATTTAATGCATCTTATGTTATTTTTATTTTTATTTATTATTGCTTCGTTATAAGTGATAATTTTTTTCAATATTTTATTGAAACAATTGTTTATGTGTCATTCGATTTTTATGCAAACTGCATTATTCAACTCATCAAAAATACTTCTTGGATGTTTGAAAATTTTTTCAACGAATTATCTAATAATTTAAAATTTCATACTAAAAATGAACTGATAGATTTTCAAAATCAAGACGTTAAGTGGATTTTCAAAATTCAAAACCAACTATTGGAGTGTATTGAGTTGTTTAATCAATCATTTGGAATTCAAATATTAGGAATCTTTATTTATCTCTTTAGTATTGGAACCATAGAAGGTTATTTTGTATTTAGTAATTTGGCATTAATGCCTCTCTCCAGTGTAAATCTAGCACAAATTCTAGCATATGTTGGAAACATTGTCACATATTTTCCTATTTTTATATTTCTTTTTCAAATGGGTTTAAAATGTAGTTTAGTCAAGGAAGTGGTAAATAATATATATATTAATCTAAACATGATAGCAAATTAATTTTTTTTTAAATTTAGGCTAACAAGTTCAATTTTCTTTTAAAAAATTATACAAAATTAGAATCTAATTGTTCATGTTATAATCATAAGGTAAAAATATAGTTTTAGCATAAAATGCGTCTACAAAAATTACTTTTTGCAGCAAGTCAATAACTTTTTAATACATTCATTGTATGATGAAGTAGACTTTACTACGAATGGCTTCTTTGTAATCGATAATTCAATTGGTTATAATGTGAGTATTTCTTATCATTACCAACTGAAAATAACTTTGATAAATATTAAACTGAAATACATTTCAGTTTTAAAATTTCTAGAAGTTGAAATTTTCCACTGTATAGCAATTAACAAAAAGTTATCTTTCTCTTTCTAGCTTATCACTAGTACAATAACGCTAATTGTCGTTTTAATACAGTTTCGGCAATTCTATGAAACAAAAACCGACCCTTAATAGAATAGTGTATTTGATTATCGTTTTAAATTTTATTGAGAGAAGCATTAATTCATAAAGGCTTTTGGTTACATGCACAGTATGATATGGATGGAATGTCTTTAAATGTATTACAATACTTTTTCGAGGTGAGTTTGTCTAGAGATAAAAGAATTAATCTGTCGTTGATAAGATGAATCGTTTTGATTACTTTATAATTAAATGGACAATTGAAAGAAGGAATGACTTGCATCAGCCACGCCCACATCTTTCTATATCAAAACTTCATTACTATCTTATCAATAAATTAAGCACGTTTTAACAATTGGGAATTAAAATGTATCAAAATTTTTGAAATTAAAATTTTAATCTTTTAGAATTTATTTAAAATTCAAACACCATCAACAAAACGCGCTTCCACAAAAGGAAAAATTTGATTCCATATACAAGTCACGTGAATAATTAAATTTTGAATGAAATTTTGGTGATAAGATAACCACGCAGTCTATATATAAATTTAGCGGAAAATCACGAGATGGAAGCAAAAATCTTTTTACAATCTGTCAAATAATGTTAAAAAATGAAATATAAAATTAACAAACGACAAAGTTTAGAGACTTTTGGCTTTGATTGAACACATTTTAAATCCTCTTAACGAGATTATCAATAAAAAAATTTTTTCGTGGAAAATTCTAGCAAAGTATGTAATACCCTTATAATAAAAAGATAGTTAGCAACAGTGCTATGATATAAAAATCTTAAAAAAACCTACCGTATCTAAAATGTTAGAAGTACCAAGAGCTTTAGTGACATTATAACGTCGCCACTTTTTGTACTCAGCTGTAATAACCTTCCACTTTCGTTTCCAGTATTTTCCCTCTAAGATTATTGCCTGCATGGATGAATAAATTTAGAATCAAATGATTTCAAATTATGACAAATTTAAGACTCACTTGAGGTGTGTTGTGTAAATCGACGTCTAATGGAGATGCAAATTGACACACAGATGGTCGTTTCTTCAAGATAACTGCATAAAAAATGTATAATTGATCAAGTGTTAATTAATTTTTTTTTAAGAATCAATTTGTGATAACAGTTTTAAAAATCAAAATTTACCCGAAAGCGTCTTTTTTGAGTTTTCTTGTAGCGAGTTCTTCTCATAACACAATTCGATATCATAGTCATTGAAATTATATGCATGATCGAATGATAATTAGGAATTTTAATTTTTATTGTAATTAAGAAAATTTTACAGATTTATAAATGTCTTTTCTTAATGATTGTATTTTTTTGTCTTAATATTAGAATATTTTGTAGTCTTTCAAATTATTTTATTTTTATAGTCTTTATCTTCACAATTAACGGTTCAAACTTAAGTTTTTTTTATTATTACTCTGAAGAAATTATTCAAATAAGTAAAAATTTGGTAATCTTAAACTTTTTATAAAGATTTGTTTTCACTAAATGATTTCTTTAAGTAGAATACGCCACCCATCAACCCTCGTGACGACTTCTTTTCACAAAAACACAATTTTTTTAATTTTTCAATCATTTAACCCAATAGAAGCAACGTGAAGACCATAAAAATATGACAAGGAATTTATTAAACTTCACAGTTTGCCCCACTTTCTCAAACAAAATATTTTTTCTAAATTTAGATTTAGTTTGTTTATTAAATTTACTTTTCAAAAAAGCGGAAAAATAAAAAATGATTAATTTAAAATCAACTTCGGTAATAAAGTAAAAATCCTTTTACCCTCTTATGTCAAATTAAAACTGAATGATTGCTCAACGCATCGGTAGACTTATATTTTGTTGTATTTTCCGTTGTTGTTGCTTTTTCATTTTCGCTCTTATCATTCACAAACGAAACTAAAATTTTTTTATTATTTTTTGTCGTGTTACTCACACAAGTGTATATTCATTTCTACGATACTTTATCATGTAAGAGGAAAAAATATATTTTAAGCCACTCCAGACACTGTATGAGACTTATTACTGATAAGACAAAAATGACATGAAAAGTTACTCATACTTGCAAAAACTTTTCTAGACGCGAACGCATTTATATATAAAAAAGAATCACTAAAGGGCTAAACTAACATCAATGCTTTTTTTAAACAAATTTATGAAAACAATTGATTATTATCATAGTTGGAAAAATATTCAACAGGTGGATTTTTTCTCATAATCTTTGATATAATTCTTTCATGCATCACAGCACGTTCAATATTTTAATCAACTTCAATCACGTGCGTCATATGAATAGATAAAATATATCATCAATCTTCTAAACGTGAACACTCATCAATATGACTTGTTTTCTATCAAACTTTGTTTTGTTTAATACTTTCTACTATTTTTAATATACCTACAAGGGCTGGAAAATGATCGATTTACATAGACTATTTTCAAATAAGTGATCGATACGGTTAGTGGTTTATTGATCATAAATTGAAAATATTTATTTAATTTTTCTAAACTATGTATTATTTTGTAGATATGTTTTGAAATCTATATGTTATTTTGTAGGGTTCGGACTTGCATGCACATTTAACTTGGTATGTGCATATTTTAGTCAAGTGGATTTCAAGTTGACTTACATAAAAATGTTTTTAATTTATTCAGGTTTAATTTAATTCAATTAAAATACTTAGTAAATTAAAGAATCATAGACTTTCATACAAATTTGCCGAATATCAAATGAATTAAATGAAAACTGAATGAATAAAAGACATTTTTGTGTAAATCAACTTGACAAAAAACATGCGCATTTCAAGTTAAATATGCATGCAGGTCCAAACCCTAGAAATAAAAAGAATTGCTAGTAAGAAAATTAAATTATAGATCATTTGTCAATCATGGTATTTTTCAATCCTTGCAAGTTGCGTCATTATTAAAGAACGAATTCACGACGAAAATGAAAATTGTTAGCGTCTAAACATTTCATAGATAAAAATAAAAATATGATAAAATTCATATTTTGAGATAAATTTAATGGAAAGTTTTATAATATTCGTTCATCTTTTTATCATATCATAATGAATGATTTTATCTTAAAATTAATAAAAAAAGGTTTTTTCTTATTCTTAATATAAACATCAGAGAATTTACAAAAGGATAAGGTGAAAAAAACAGATGACATCAATTTACATAATATTTTGAGCAAAAATAATCGTGCAAGTAGGAAGAGACAAAAGTATATTCGCTTATCAAATAAATAATCACCGGTAAATTAAAAAATGAGCCTATTTAATGTGTCAACATAAAAAGATGAATTGCCAAGACATTTACGAGTGCAACTTTATAAATAAATTTACTATAGTAATTAAGTAAGTCAAGAGTTTAGATTAGAAGCAAGAAATCAAGAATTTATTGCGCACTGTTATCACAAATGATGCTTTATCACATTTAATTTGCTCTATTTATTGAGGGACTTACATTGCATGTGCCAACATCTCCATATAACATTGTTTAGTCGTATTTTCTCTTTCCATTGTAACTTAATACCTTTAAAGGGATTCCACTTTGGCGATGTTAATTTTTGTCTACAAAAATAAAAAAAATTGAAAAATTGTATGAATTATTTAAGGTATAGATTAAAATTAATGAACTTGTTTTTATGAAAAATGCCACTTTAGGACTTCTCTTCATTTATTAAGAAATGACGTATATTACTTTTACTTTTCACAAATTTTTCATGAATGAAAATACTCATAATACATTTTTTTTTTCGCTCCACCATGTACTACTCAACTTTCCATTCCTCACGTTCGTTTGATCAATATCAAAGAGAGAGAGAGAGAGAAAAATATAGGAGAATTTTAGTTTGCATATTTGGGCCAACAAAAACTGGAAGGAAAATTATCCAGTTGCAGTGTGAAAATTTATCGACTAGATTATGAAAAGTTTTTTCTAAGCTCAAGTTTATTTAAATTTTATCTTATTTAAGTTAAATTTAGTTAATAAATTCTAAAAATGTTATCAAGAATTAGAAAGAAACTTTTTTGAAATGAGAATATTTGTTATGAATAAAATAATAATAACTTAAATTAAGATAATAGTGAATTTATAGTAAAAGAAAAAGGAATTTGGATAGAAAAAAGGGAAAATGGGTAATACTGAGAGTAATGTGACATCTGGGGTCAAAAAACAGGCAGGAGTTTCAACACAGAAGCTTTATAAACTTGTGAACTTGAAGGGTGGTGGACTTCTTGTAGATATGATGAAACGAGCCATAAATAATAAGCAATTCGCTGAAATTGATCATGCCATAAAGACTAAGGTGTTAAATAATATAAAATATATACAACTCAAGGATTTCCTTGTCTTAAATAAAATTTATTTTCTTTCTCTCTCTCTTCTATCATTTTGTTAATTTACAAGGTTGAACCATTTCTTTACAACAAGGGTCGTGGTCGCTATATTCCAATTGCACAAATTGTTAAAATGAGAAACTGTGAACGACCAAAGCACAAACAATTGCCAGATATACGAATTTTAGAAAATCCAGAAGAGGATTATGACATTCATGCTGATTGTCCGGAAGTAAATTTAGTTTTTTTCATTTTTTTAATAGAGAAATTACATTAATGCAATCTCTGAATCACTGTGGATATTTTTTAAACATCTAATTAATTCTAGAATGTTTTTTGAATGGCTAATTCAACACAGTTGCATTTTTTAATTAGCATATAAATCTATTTTGCATTATGATTTGAATTAAATTAGATGTTTAAAGTGTGACAAACATAAAACTAATTTTGTCTTATTTTGAAGGTGAGCGAAGCAGATTATTTAATTAACCCATCAGGATACAGAGAGGTCTGTTGGGATTTGAAGGTGAGTCAGCAAGGAAAAAAAGAAATTAACCTTGCTACTATTTTTCATTCGAAATCGATTTCTTGTTCATTTTTTTGGAATTTATGTTTTTGCTCTCTTTTTTGTTTCTACTTTTCCTTTTTATAAATCACATAAAATCGAAAAGTATTTGTAGTTTTAAATCATATAAAAATGGAAAAAGAAAGAATTATTTTCTTAATTATTTATTTATTTTTTTCATAGGAACGTGGTGCTGTAGGTGAAACGATTCTTCACTTGTGCTTTCTAAATGCTACGTCACTTCATGCTGACTTGGCAAAAAGGCTATTGCGATTCTATCCAAAATTGATTAATGATATTTATATGTGTGACGAGTACTATGGTGAAAATGTGTTGCATATTGCAATTGTCAATGAGGATCCAGCTGCAGTAAAATTTCTATTAGACAGTGGTGCTGATATTCACGAGAGATGTTTTGGAACATTTATGTCACCTGAAGATCAAAAAGGAACGCGATATGATGTTATTGAACATGAGGCTATCTGTGTAAATCCGATTACAAATTATGAAGGCTATGTATACTGGGGTGAATATCCGCTTTCATTTGCCGCATGCCTTTGTCAAGAGGAATGTTATCGTTTAGTGTTGGCAAAGAAAGCTGATCCAGATAATCAAGATATAAATGGGAATACTGTTCTTCATTTGCTAGTAATTCATGAGAAGCTTAGTACATTTGATATGGCATATGAGACAGGCGCAAATTTATATATCAAAAATAATTTGAATTTGACACCTTTAACACTTGCCGCGAAGCTAGCAAGAGTTGAAATGTTTTTTCATATTTTAAACATTGATCGTGAAATTTATTGGCAATTAGGATCAATTACTTGCGCCGCATATCCATTAGAGCAACTCGATACGATTAATACAAAGACCGGAAATATCAACAAGGATTCGGTTTTAAATTTAGTTGTTTTCGGAGTAAGACAAAATTCCTAAAAATGCTTTTCTTCAAAATATTAGAATGCTTCTTTTAAATTTATTTTAGGATAAAGACGAACATTTAGATTTACTAGAGGGCGTTCTTATTGACTTGTTAAAAACTAAATGGAATACATTTGTTAAAGCAAAATTTTATCAGCAATTTTATTTGTTCACAATTTACTTTTTCATTTCACTTTTTGCATTTCTATTGAGACCTAAAGCGTTTAGCGATGACAAAGCAACGAAAAATGGAAATAGCACTCAAACGGATATGAATGTCAATGACACAATAAATGCACCTGTTAAATCTCTTTTCATTCATAATTTGACAGAGATTTTCTGCAATTATTCAGCTGCGTATGCTGATATTGTCATGCAATCGGATATGAGCATGAATAATTTATCGATCATAGATAACAATTCGACGTTGCCAATGGATGATGATGAGTGGTCACCAATTTCTGAATGTCCACTTTTAGACATAAGTACACTTGAGAGTCGAGTAAATATAAAATTTCTTTAATATTATAATATGGATAATAATTCATATTTATTTCTAGATAAAACTAAGCGCTGAAGCTCTCATGACAGTTGGTGCATTACTTTATATTCTAACAGCTTTACGCGAGGCACGTTTTCTTGGTGCAAAAATGTTTTTCGAAAACTTGGTAATCTGAAATATTTTTTATTAATCATCATTTAATAACGATTTTCTTTCGCTTCTCAATTTAGAGCACGGCACCATCGCGTGTTATGTTTTTATTTTCATGCATATTAATGCTGACAATACCATTTATAAAGTTTTTCTGTTTACCGAAGCTGGAGGATCATGTTGCTGTGGCAATTATGCTGACAACAGGACCTTATTTTTTATTCTTTTGCAGGTTTATAATTAAACACATTTTTGATTAATTTCATAAAAAGCATTCTATTTTTATAGAGGATTTAAAACAGTTGGACCTTTCGTAGTCATGATATATCGCATGGTAGTGGGAGATCTTTTACGTTTCGTTACAATTTATATGGTGTTTGTTATGGGTTTTTCACAAGCATATTATATCATATTTTTAACTTTTGATAACTCGGAGGAAGAGGAGCCTGATCCCGAATTTAATCCCATAGCATCGCCAATGGAAAGTTTTATATCAATGTTTTTAATGTCGCTTGGTAATTTTGGTGATTATTATGGAGGAATGGAATATACTGCGCATGAAATGCAAGCAAAAGTAAACTCGAAATTTATAATGTCATATTTGATTATTATGAACAATAACATACTCATTTTATTATTGTAGACACTCTTTGTATTGTTTATGGCAATTGTTGCAGTTCTTCTTATCAACATGTTGATCGCTATGATGGGCAACACTTATACAAAAATTGCAGAAACAAAAAATGAATGGCAACGTCAGTGGGCTCGCATTGTACTTGTTGTAGAGCGAAGTGTTCCACCGCATGATCGTTTAAAAAATTTTAATCATTATAGTCAAATTATGGCAGATGGGCGAACTGCATTAATTTTACGATTAAACATGACAGTAAGTATATTAAAGAGAAATCAAGAAAATTCTTGTAATTTTTTTTTATCAAAACTGCTATTATTAAAATGAAGTGTCTTCATCCTTTTTTGATGATTATAAAAAATGATAAACAAAATTTTTACAACACTCACGTTTGTATGATATTATTAAAAAATTTTAGGATGAAGAGAAAGCAGAAATGAAAGATATTCTAGAAATGAAATGTGTTCATACAAAACTTGCAAAGAAACGTCATGATGAACGTCAAGCACGCCTACAAAAGATTGAACTAGATCGTCAACGTGGTTATGAATTGAAAGCAAAAGCAAATCGTTATGCGAACCAATAAAAAAAGACAGAATAAGTAACTTATTACTTTTATTATTGTACTTTATCGAATTGCATTTGAAACAGAGAAATAAAATAATAAATTATTTAAAATTATTGCAACTAATGTGAAAAATCAATCAAAGTTCATGGCCATTGTGACAGTATTGTGCATGTGCAAGCTTTTATCGATTTTTCATGAGGAAGCTTTTTAAGTCGTAAAAAAGTATAAAACCGATAAGAAAATAATGAGTATTTTTTTTTTATTCACTCTTATTATTATTAATCAAAGCACAATGACAAAACACAATAATGATGAGCCAAGCGACGACATTGATTTATGCGAGTAGTATTAATAATATATACATTGTTACTGATAGTTGATAAGCTGTCAAGTTATACACGTGTATTTATCCGTGTAGACATAAGGATAATTTAGCAAATCATATTTGTACGAATATGAAATGAGACGTTTCATTATTATTATTGTTGTGTACTTTGTTATATATGTTGTTGACACTTTATTAATCTATCTCGAGGAATTTGCTATTTTTAGACGATAGAAGTAAATGTGTAAAAAAGGCAAAATATTCACTCATTTTCGATTAAAATACTCAAGTGTTTATTTTATTAATTTTGCAATTTACAGAGAAATATTAAAAAGTAAGTTTTCTTTACTCAGAAAGTGCCATAATAAATTAATATATAAAATTCATTTGTTGCCAAGATAAGTAAAAGAGAATAAGTGAATACTCGACGATACATACACAAATAAATAAAAAGAGGCAAATTTGTATCTAACAATTTTTTTTATTACTACAACTAAACATCTGTATCTATTTTTATAACAGTCCAGCCTCTAAAATTTTTTTATATTTTTTTCTTTCTCTCTTGGCACTCAACCGCACATATTATCGCGCACATATGTATGAATACAAATGAGAAAAAACTCAGCTGATTGAGAAAATAACAATCGAAAACAAATCGATTATATTCGGAGAGTGTATGTGTGCAATCATCAAAATAAAAAAGTGTTCTAATAAGCATCAAAAAAAGTAACAGAATTTAGTGTGAAATTACAGCACATTCATGTTCTTTTTCTCATCAAATTGTGATGATGTCGAGAAATTAAAATGAAATCAATTAGGTAGGTTGTTATAAAAACAAAATCTGCTGTGTCCACATCATTTTGAAACTTAAATCGAGGAAGCACGAAGAACTGTCATGACTTAAAAATGTGATTTGCAGAAAGTTTATAAGCAATTTAAAATGTCTCATATTTATTTCTCTCTAATAAATCCAATTGCAATTTAGTTATACGAGAAAGCAAACAAATGCATTTGTAAACATAAGAATAAATACAATTTAAAACGAAAAGAAATTCTCTTTTTAGCTAATATGGATGTGTGAGCAACTAACTAAATGTGTATATGACAGCAATAAAACGAAACGAAAATAAACTTCCCAATGTTTTCTAATAAGGGAGCGAGATAAGGTTTTCAGCTTGTTATATTACTTACAGCCGATAAGGTATTTGCGTTAAATTTTAGCTATTAATTTTAGATTATCTATTATTGTCGGGAATAGGGAAATTTCAAATGAAACCGGTTTTTCGGTTGCTCAATAAGTGATTAATGCGATTATGTTTCTTTAAAAAAAGTCAGAAAAGACCTTGAAAAGTTGACAAAAGATGAAAATATTAAATAATATTTATACAAAAGAGTATGCAGCGACAGTTTGACGTCATTATGTCATTTAATTTTTAGTTACGATACATGAAATCTTATATCAGTTTTACTCTTTATCAATGGTGATATAATAATTTATGCTGGTAATAGCGAGAAGGGGAAACGTATCAATCGAGCTAAGTAATGAAATTAGCAGCGATAAATTAACTTCTCATATGACAATGACGTAATTGTTTTGAGGAAGAAAAATTTTGGAAACAAAATAAATACTTATTTTGTCTATATATAATTTATTCTACATAAAAGCATGCGACATATAAGCCTTCTCTTTTTATTCAATATTTACAAATATTTATGATAATAATAAAGTTTCAAGTCTGTCTGGACTTTTCCCTATCGAGAAGATTTTTATTTCGCACTTTCTTCTGCAGCGCTCGGTTGAATGTTTTATAAAAAAATATTTTTACTTGATATTTCTATTTTTAAACATCTCACGGGGAGTATTAAGTCAGAAGTGAGAGGAGAAATTGTCCAGTTTAATGAATAAGAAGAAACACAAACAGATTAAGCGTGAGAGAAAGAGAGATGAGATGAAACGACGACGACATTGAACGATGTTGGTGAAGAGAAGTAGACAAGAAAAACAAATTGATAAAGAAATGTTGTAACTTACTTGTAGGTGACATTAAGTGTGTTAAAAACTTGACTTAAATCTGAGTCAATTTCACAATGCTTCTCAGGTTGCGACTGTTTATATCTTTCTAGCTGCATAGAGGCACCAGTTGTCAAAGATGAAGAAGTGCCAGGTAAAAGAACTTTTGAATTTGACGATTCAGAAATGTCATCGCACTCATCATCATCGTCGTCAACTGGATTATAATCCTGATACTCATCAAACTCTTGCTCAAAATGTGAAATCATAAACTGACCACTGAGAATTCGACTCGATTCTGAGCCTTTTTTAGATTCAACTTTAACCGACATCGTTGGGGTCATTCTCATTTCTTTTCTTATTTGTTATATTTATAAAACACCTCTCACTTACTTTAACTACTACTTATAGCAAAAATACACTGCTTGCCCTTTACAATAATTTTCTTTTCTTTCTCACTTTCTTGCAAATTTCAATTTTATTCAATTTTCATTTTGCTCATGCTTGATTTTAATACACCTTGATTCTTATCCGATAACATATAAATTTATCACAATATTTTTAACACTTGTTCGATCGTTGTTCGCGCTAATAACATTAAAATTAATTTTTTTGTCAATATGTCTTCATTATTGAGCGAAATTTATTTTGATTAAATTGCTAATGACATGGATTTGTTTCATTTCATTTTCTCGTGGATTTTTAACGAAAAGATTCGTTAAAAAAATGAAAATAAAAATTTAAAAGTCAATTTTTAAAAAAATAAAATTATTTCTGTAATATTTTGAAAAAACAAAGGATCATGGAAAACTTCCGCTACACAGGTTTGATAATCAGTATCAATTAATAATTTTCTTTTAAATATGACGGTTTATGTGTTATAAATATAAGTTGACAAATCATGTTAAATAAAAGTGTTTAAAAAAATAAAAACAAAACACCGCTCTTTCTAAAAATATAGAATTTGATTAAAATGGAGGTTGATAGTGATGAATATTTCAAAAGTTATGAAGATTTAGACATCCACGAATTAATGCTGAAGGATAAAGCAAGAAATGAAGCATATAAGAACGCAATATTCGCTAATAAACATCTCTTTCAAGTGAGTTGATATTGCCATGTGTGAAGAAATGTAAAATTACATTTCAAATTGTTGATTCTAGGACAAAATTGTTCTTGATGTAGGTGCTGGTACTGGGATTCTCTCAATATTTGCTGCACAAGCTGGTGCAAAAAAAGTTTATGCAGTAGAAGCATCAAAATTATTTGAATTAGCAAGAGAGATTGTGAAAGAAAATGGATTTGAGGATGTCATTGAGGTTTTGCATTGCAAAATAGAAGATTTTACTTTGCCTGATGATGTGGAGAAAGTAGATGTCATTGTTAGCGAGTTTATGGGATTCTATCTACTGCATGAGAGCATGCTAGATTCTGTAATTTTAGCAAGAGAAAGGTTTTTGAAACCAAACGGTTCGATGTTTCCTGATCGAGCAATTATCTACATTTCGCCTTGTAGAATACCATCACTGTTTGAAGATTGGGAAAATGTCAGCGGTGTTAAAATGACTAAATTTGCCGAACAATTAAGAAAACAACGAACTACAAAACCTGAAATTGCATCAATACAATCATCAGACTTACTCTCTGACGAAACAATAATTGCATTTTTAGATTTGAATGATATTTCAACGAGTGATTTAGATCGATTTGACTTCAATGAAGTGATTGTAGCAAATAAAGAAGGTCGAGTTGAAGGTATATGCATTTGGTTTGATGTGTTGTTTCCTTCTGATAATGACGAAATTGTTCTCTCAACTCATCCTCAATGTGAATCAACCCACTGGAAGCAAACAATAGTGCCAATTCCTGAAAATAATGAAACAGTCGAAGCCTTTTCTCCAATTGCTTTCAAACTAACTATTCAACGTCATCCTGAACATTTTCGTCGTTACAATATTCTTTTGGAAATTTTAGATCCATACAGTGATGAAGTCATCCATCCTTTACCTTGTGATTGCAACCTAACAAAATGTATTCTTACTAAAGCTCATCTGCAAAGCTTAAGTGAAAATGATTTTGTAAATGCATAAATTTGATTCAATAAAATATTTTTATTGTCATCAGTAAAAAGTTTTTACAATTGTATTGCTTTTTTGTTTCATAGTTTTAGTTTTTTTTCCAACAATTTCATAATGGTTTCATGATTATCAAGTTACAAAAAATATTTTAATTAACTCTAATGATTAGTTTCACATAATTTTTTGATTACAGCATTGCTGTTATGAGTGTTTTATTAAAAAAATAGTTATAGAAAAGTTAGTACAATAAACCTGCACCATTTTGAGAGTTTTATGTTTGCAAACAAAATTATCTTCTTTTAAAATAAAAAATTATTTTTTCATTCAAAGAAAATCAACAACCACAGATTGACAAAAATGTAAAAAAGAAAGGAGAAAAAATCATCAAAAATTAAGTCAGATGAATTAAAATTTACAAAATTAATACACGTTCTATACATCACAATTTAAAAGAAAATAAAATTGAATAAATCAACAAAAATTATGATACATTTGACTTGCTCAAATTTAAATTTCAACATAAAGACTATTGTCATAAAAACTTTTTTTTATCTTAAAATCAATGTGATGAATAAGAAGAAATTTTCCATTTAAAAAGCCTTTTTGATGCTTAATATTCTTCCTTTGCTTTTATATTTCATCTTTAAATCTTCGATATATTGACTGGACGTAGCAAAACACACATTTCCAATCTGGCTTTTTATACATAACCATATCGTCAACATCAAGCAAAGGACAAATACCGGCTTTTTCTCTGTAAATTTTTTAGTTAGAATCATTAAATTAAATTTAAATTTTATTTAAAACTTACTCTGCAATCCGGAATGCCAAAGTAAAATTATGTCTTCTATCTTTAGGTGTTAATTTGCTATAATCAAATGCATCGGGTAAAAAGTGGTGTATAAGAGCGGCAAATGCTAAATTGAAATTAATGAGAGAAATTAAAAGAAAGATTTATAAATTTTTTATGACCACATAAAAAGCAAACAGATGTTGACCTTCATAAAATTTTCATTAAAAAAATGAAAATACTATAAAGAGGAAATAATTTACCTAATCCATCTGACCAACTTGTACTGAAATTTTCTATATTGACGTTCTGTTGAAAAAATAACGAATAAAAAAATTAATAATAATTCAAACATTTTTGATGAGTTAGAAGAACACGTGTTATATTAAATAAAATAATTTTATAAACAATTCCATCAAAAATGACAAAAAGGACTTTAAAACAAACGATTATAGTGCGATAATTTTTAAAAAATAATTTTTTACATGACGATATAGGAAAAGAAAAATTTGACTTGTTTCTTTTTTCTTATAAATTTAATGCCGATAGAAAAACATCAAGTAAAAAAATCAATCGGCTTTTCACATACACTCGAGTTTTAAGAGAAAAACTTTTTCTCACATTTCTACGTGGAAACTCCATTTATAAAACGAATGAAAAAAAAAATAGCAAGAGAGTGAAAATTTAGTTTCCCTCCGAACATAAATACTACGAAAATAGCGTCAGTCAGTTTGAGTTAGTAAGAAAAATTTTTTTTATCTTCATGCAAAGTCCATACACCAGTAAAAATAAATTTGTAGTATAGACACAGAGAAAGTAAGCAACCATAAAGCTAATGTCTAGTGTTACAGAAATTTTAATGCCATGACTTCCAATTTTAATTGCCAAGAGTCGAAAGCAATTTATCAAATGTTTTAAATACAGAAAAAAATAACAAGCGCGCACACACAAAACTTTTTGTCGATTCAATTCTCTACCTCATATTCTTTCGTCTTCATCTGCGCCCATTGTAATAATTGTTCTTTGACGGTGGATGCTCGCTTAGCGAGTGCTGGATCAGTGAAGGAAAAAAGTGGACCATTTTTCTTAGAACCTCCGGGAGTAGTGGGTGTTGTTGGTGTTCGAGGTGATGGTGAACTGTAACAGATGGTTGCTGTTAAAATTGTTTGTTTTCTTTTTTGATCTTTTTCTGATTAATGAAAAATCATTTTTTTCTTTCATTTCTATTTCTTCACATCTTTCACAAGTCATTCAATCAATCAATCACCAATTGGATTTTAAAATTTCTTTAAATTATTATTGGTTGATTAGTTACAGATAAGAATAATGAGGTATGAAAATTAGTTGATTAACTACTATCTCAGATGTTAGTCGATGTTTAAGAAGAAAAGAAAAGCTTTCTAATTTCAATGCCAAATTAATTATTTTTCCTTCATTTGTCGTAGTTTTCAAATATTTAATTTATTATCTAATTAATTCACTTTCATTTAAATTTTGAATTTCATTACTGCTCTTTTTCTTTTGTTATATCACAATTAAATATTGAATAATAAATTTATTATCGAACTTACTTTGGAAGGGAATTTTGACGATCAAGTTGACGGAATTTCTCGAATGGTGATACCTTTTTTTGTGGTTGCATTGTTGATGATTTTGTAATAACTGTTTTAAATTAAAAAAAATTTTTAACTTGCACTTGACAACGATCCTTATTCTATAATTTCAATTTACTCAATGCCGTCGCTTACCTTCTGTAGTAGTCGTTTTAATAATTCTATCTCCCTGCTGATGCACTTCCGAACTAGTCTTTGTCATAGTTCCTATGAAAATAAAACAAGAGAAAGAGAATTGTGGAAAATTGAGTGAGTTTTTCGTTTAAGCCGAAAAAATCGTCTTTTCTTTTATGTACGTTTAAAAAAAATATCTCATCTATAATAAACTTCTCACACAAATATAAACGCAAAACGAAAAAAAAAATGTGTGTAAAAAGCGAATAACGAATTAATTCACACGATGAAAAGCGATTTGTGGGTTTTGTTTGTTTATGATGTGTTTTTATGTAAAAAAATTATGTTTTAAAAAGTTAAATTTTTGTATAAATTTCAATGTATAAATTATTTTATTTAATTTTTAGTAAATAGGCAATTCATGAAGGTATGATGTTACATTAAATCTAATTTAACCCTAAAGAAAAACTAACGAAGTTCACACGAGCGAAAGAAAGAGAGATCAACAAAGGAACAATTAATTTTTTATCTTAATGTCTTAATGTGGGATTTTCCTTCTTAGTTCTTTCTTTCTTATTTTTTCTCTCGCTTTCGATTCATGCAATTATTCAATATAATAATTTTCATTGTTTATTTTCAAACTGACAATATCATAAAGGAAAACATGCAAAGAAAATTTGTAATTGCGGAAATGACAATAAAGAACTGAAAATTATCTCTCAAAATAACTCGTATGTATATCGTTTTCTGACCCAAAAGAAGCATCTGTATATATTGAAAACAAAGTTCCTACGTCTTCCTAACTTTCGTGAACTCACGATGAAAGAAAATGTGTATTTTAGCTTAGTTAGATACAAATCGAACTATAATGATGAGGAAACAAACTAAGCTACATCTGCAGTCAAAAAAGATCTCATGACGTAAATTTGTGATCAAGAAAACAGCCGGAAAATTTTCACAAAAGCAGACACAAAGGCAATTTTCTCCTCTTTCCAATATCATTATTATTGTTATATATAAGCCGATGATGAGAATAGAAAAAAAAAACTTTTCTTTCTTGAAAATAAGCCAAAATATACGAGAAAAAAGTTTTATTTTTGACTTGATTTCACTTCTTCTTCATTATGTGAAAGAATACGCTTTTGTGTGTGCACGGAAAGAAAAAAAAATGCAAATTTGAGATAGACATTAGGTGTGGTATGATCGATAAAAAGATAATTGAATTTGATCTTTATCAAAATATTATTAAATTCTTGACACTTTTTAAAATATTTTTTAACCACCTAATTAGATGTCAAAGAAGCTTAAACATTTTCTCATTACTACATGAGCATAATTAATTTTACTGATGTCATTCTTCGCAAACTCAATGTTGACATCTTTCACGACTTGATGTCTGTAGGAAATCTCTCTCTTTTTTAAGTATAATAAATTTTTTTTGAGGTATTAAACTCAAAGTGATGAGTAATTAATTTGCCACAAAGGAAGAGTATAAATTTCACAAGAAACATTCAGTAAAAACAACAACAAACATAAAGCGGCAAAAACACAAATCTCGTGTGGAATGATGAATTTGTAATGGATGGAGAGTGTTTGTGAGACATTTCTGGTCTGGTTTTGATTTAAAATTTTTGTGCGTCATGAGGTTTTCCAATTTTTCATAATTTTCAATGGAAGTTTTAAGTTTGTTTGTGTAGTGTGCTGTTGTATGTGTGTATTGACTATAAATTTCATATTATAATAATTTAAAGATAAAATCATAAATCACATCAAAAATAATTAATTAGAATAAACAACAATCATACATTTTCACTTTGTTAGAAAATGATAGCAATCTTAATCATACAAAATATTTTTAGAAAGCCACAAGTCAATAAAAAAGCTGTCAATCACTTCTACACGCAAAATAATTACTCTTTGGACTCACAAAGTTGAGAAGAGGTTATTGATAATTTCCTGCACTACATTGCAGTTTTTCAGCTGTTCTACTTGAGATAGTCAAGTCTTTTGCCATCAACATCAAATTTATAAAAATAGAGCATGTTTGTTTTTACTGTTCATCATCATCGAATTAATACAATGAACTCCAATTTTTCATTTCTCTGCTGCTGCTTCTACAATTCATTTATTTTCCTTTGGAAACATTGCGCATTAAAATTGATATTTGCAGGACATATGATTTAATGATGAACCAGTCCAGTTTTTATTTGTAAAGTTTTTATGTCTCTCAATTATGGTGATTAAACTTGACATTTATTTAGTTTCTTCAATAGTTATATAGCATTTTTCTGCATCTTGCATTGGTTAGTAAATAATTTGATAGTAATTCAGTAGATTCATGCACAAATATTTTAAAAAATTATTCTTCAAGTTTTCGAATCAAAGAGCATTGTTTCTTTTGCTCAAATACAAAATTATTAAATCGAATAAAAAGTCCATGATAAGATTATGGAATGTCGAATCACGTTGATGCATCGTGCTCACAGTCAGCAAAAGTAAAAAATCTTTTCATAAAAAATTTATTGAGCTCTTCTCAATTATTGATGCTCAATACAATCAAAAAAAAGTTTTTGTCCAAGAACAATAAAAATTGATCAATAGGTCAATTCACAAATTGCTTGAGCTCAAGAGCTCTTCAAATGCATCATCAATGTTACTCTCATCCAAAAGCTCCACATTTGCCAGACTTGGCATCGTTTTACTACGCGATAATGAATTCATTGACTGTGCTCGATGATTTACAGCTGATACTCTCGTCATTGGCTTCACTTGAAGTGAAATTTTACGAGCGGGCTGTGACGACACAATTGATAAAGGCGCAGGTTTTATTCGTAAACTTTCTGTACGATTTGCGGTCGGCATAAAGAAGGAAGCGACCGTTTTTTGTTTGGCATCAATGATATTTTGAGGAATGCCATACATTCCTGGTGGTGTAATTGATCTTTCTATTGTTGGTTTAGGAATTGAAAGTGTTCGCCCTTTAACTAGATTATTAGGTGAAACATTATTATACATGACATGTGCTAATGGAGGTGGAGGATCAGTCGATGGTGATTTGACCTGAATTCTTGGTGGTGACTTGTATGTAATGCTATAAGCTGTTTCAGGTACAGCTGGAATTGGTATTTTAAGTGGTGGTAATTTAATTTCAAGCGATGAGTTCGATGAATCTTGTGAAAGCCTTGATTGTGAATCAAATGTTTCAGTTTTTAATGGTGGCATTTTAAGAGATTGCAATTTCAGCTCAATTGAAGAATTTGAAGAATCTTGCGAGAGACGTTTTGTGTTTTTCTCTGGTGGTGTTGGACTTTTTTGTTGTACTTTCTTCAATGAATCTTGTAAACTTTTCATCATTGAATTTTCTTTTGATTGTTCATTAAGTGAAGTTAATTCAGAACTTTGAGTATAAGCTGTTTGTGCAATTGGTGCTTTCATTACTTTACTAACCGCAGCTTGACATTCAATTGATTCACCAAGATCATCCAATTCACGCTCAAGATCATCACAAATAGAACCAATTGAATTATTATTTGAAATTTGTGGCGAAATGGGATAAGGCGGAGTTTCGATGGGTTTAACAATATTTTCTCGTGGGCTAATTACAGTTCGATCACATGTCAAGACAAGTGGTTCCTTTGTAGGATTTGTTAATGAGTCTTGTCTAGCGAGAGTTGGTATTTCAGGTGCATATGTCGAAATAGAAGTTGGTTGAGTGTAATCAGTTATAACAAAAGTAGTCTCTTTTGATTTTGGAGAAGTAACTTCTTTTTTTGGTTCTTTAAAAGCTGGTGCTTCAAATGAAGCATAAGTAGCGTTCAATGGCAATGAAGATCTTTTTTCAAATGTTCCATTGTAGAGTGGATTATTACGAAATCTTACAACTGGATCAGATTCTAAATGTGGAGCAAGATGCACTGTTGGCACGTTTTCAAATTTGCTTGCAGCAAGACTTAAAACTCTTTCAGATTTTGGTTGCGTTGCCCATGGAGCTGGTTCAGATTTGGGTTCAAGAGTTTTTTGAACTTTAACAAATGATGAATCCAAACTAGCTAATGATCGAGTTGGTGAATTAGCAATTTTCCTTGGTGCAGGAATTGGATTATTTATGCTATAACCAGTCTCAGCCATTTGTTTCACAATTCCGTTTGCTATTTGAGGCATTGGTTGTTTTTTTACAATTTCCTCATTTGTCTGAATAGGTTTAAATGAATTAGAGAGTTTTCGTGAAATTGGTGGCTTAAAAACCGATAAAGGAGCATGTGAAAAATTATTGACATTTGCAGGTTTTGGAAGTGCTGGTAGTTTATTTGGTTCTATAATGGTTTTATGCACAACCGTCTCAGGTTGTTCTTTTGGTATAAATTTATCAACAAATTGCTTTTTCTTTGGTGTCACCGGTTCTTCTATTTTCATCTGCTTTTCTGAATTTTTCCATGGAAATTTCTCAGTGGATGTAGGCAAATTTTTAATAAATGTTTGAGCAGTCTTAATTGGAACTGCTGGTAATGGCGAAACTTTTGCACTTGGTTTATCTTTTTCAATATTTTTCCAAAAATTTGCAGCAGCATTGGACGTTTTTGGAACAATTTTTGGTTGCTCTTTTGGTCCATCTTCAAACTTTGTTTTCAAATTTCCAAATTTATTTGTCCAATTTTGTTGTCTTGGTTCATTGCGAGGTGCTGAAGGATTGACATATGAAGGCATAATATGTGAATTTTGTTTTTCAATAAAAGCCATAAATTTCTTATCATTTTCAGTTTTAGGAGTGAATTTTGGAGGCATCGGAGTTGATCCTGCTGTAAAAGTAGTTTTCAATCCAGCAGAATTTCTATTTTGATACGTATTTTGAAGTGTTTCACCATCTTCATAATCTCTTTCACTTAATTCAAATGTATTTACAAAGCTGAATGATTTCGGCAAATCAATTGTATTTGCACGCTTCATCTTCATCTTTTTGCTAGTATATTTATTTGAATGAGCGTTGCTATTATTACTAAGATTTCCTTCATCACCTGAGCTATAATTTAATAATTTTTCTAATGCATTTTGCTTTTCTTGATTACGTAGATAATTTTCCTTTGCCTTGAACTTTCCATTTGGCATTTCTTTAATTGGCGTATTATTGCCATTATAGAATTTAGTATTAATCATTTCATCTTCATCATCACTTGACGAAGAGTCATCAGATAAAGCGTCATTTTTAAAATTTAGATTGTTGCTTGTAGTGCTATTTTCACTTGAATTGTGTGTTACAGTTTCTTTTTTAGGAAAAACTTCTTGCTTTACTGTATTTTTAAGAATTGATGTAGGTTGATCGAGACTAATTGATTGTTTAAATAAAAGTTTATATTTGGGTTTTCCTTGAATTTCTACTTGAGTTTCTTTTGGTACAAATTGAGAAGGACGTAAAAGTGTAATAGGCTCTGAAATTTGACGAGTAAGTATTGCATTATAAATTCCAGGAGTAGAATTGAAGACTTTTGCAGTAACTTTTGGTTGAATTGTAGCTTGAGCAGCAGCAGCATTTTGAATTCCAATAAATTCAATTTCTTCAATGATTCTTCGTGCATCAGCAAGTTCTTCTCTTGTAACTCCAACTGTGTGTCTATTTGCACGATTTTTCCTTTTATTAAATCTATTCACATTTCCACCAGACGATCCACGACGTTCATCAGATAATTTTTCTAATCGTGGTGATTCATTGACATTTCTTTCAGGAACATGCTCAATTTTTTTCTCATTGGAAACCAGACCCGATTGGAGTCGATTGACAAGTGACAGTAATGTAGCCTTTTTTCCATCATCTAAATCAATCTCACCTAAATTTAATGAATTTTGAAGTCTCTCAAGTGCTGTCGTCACTTCTGTCAACAAATCATTGCCCAAAGAGTCGGCCTTTTGCTTGTCCTCAATAGACGCACTTTCATCGCCTTGTGGTTGCTCATTTAAATTTAATTTACTCTCATCCATGTGATTGCTTAGACTCGCAGCTAACAAGCGCAAGTCTTCGCCGCTTTCAGTACCTGAGTCTTCTATTGGAAAATCATTTCCTAAACAACCATTGTTACCGTCAATTAAATTATTATTATGCTCACTATTCATTTTAGAAGCAGAATTTTGTGGCATTGATTTTTGAGCAATCGCTCGACTTAAATTAAGACTCAATATTTGACGTGCCGATAGATTGCGATATTTTGGATTTTGTAGTATGCCTGTTAAAAGCGGCAGCAATAGTGACTCACCCTCTTCTGTTTGATTGATGCTGCTGTTACTTTCGTTCTTTCCTGTTGTTGTTGTTGAATTGTCCGCGTCCAAATCAGCACTTACTTGCTGAATAAAATCAGCACACGCTACAAAAATTTTGAGAAAATTATTTGACAAGTTCTCAGTTCGATGATTGAAAAAGAGATGATGAGAAAATGAGAAACTTTGACAAAATGTCACAAGATACACGAGAGACAATGAAAATGAATCAACGATGACAATCGATTGAATGAGAATGTATTTTTTTTAGCAATAGATGAGTTTCTGTAATGTCAATTAATGAAATTATTACTCCTTCTACTATACCTTCTTGATCAGCCATGATTTGTCGAATTCGATCTCGAATTTCGCGACGCTCGTCGTAATTTGTAGTCGCTTCCAACTGCATACATAAAATCATGTGTGTTTGTGAAGTATGTACAATAAAACATTCATTTTTGAATGAAAATAATTAATTTAAATTAATGATCATGAAAAAATTGAGAAAGAGGAAAATGAAACACATATAAATCAATTTTGCAAGACTGAATGTATAAAAATTTACTCACAAGTTTTTTTAATAAATCAATGTCCCAAATGTCGTTTATATCTTGAAATTTTTCCGATCCTGACGAGTATGAGGTCACTGTCTTCGTTGTAGTTACTTTTGATGCAGAAGATGTCTAAAAAACGAAAAACATTAGTAAATAAGTTAGGAAAAAAAATTTCACAATTTTCTCAATAAATCTTTCTAAACCTACATCATTCTCTTTCAAAATCAATTTATTAACACTCGTCGTAACTGCGAGAAAAAGTCCGACTTTTGAAAAAAATCTTAACAAATAGCTAAAAATCAACTGATACATTGGAACGATCGATGAAAACTGTCGGAAAAATCGTAATTTTTTGAATCGATAAGCTGATTTGTTCTGATTTTTTCAAGTGCATCAGACTCATCAAACTTTAAATGAGTTTATTTTTTGCGCGCCTCTTAATAGTTGTGCCGCAAATTAATTTTAGCTCATCAACGTAATAGAACAAATTTATATATCTTTTTCTTTAATAGCTTCTCTCTCTTGTTTAAAATGTTTTTCTTTCTTTTTCTATTCAATTTTATGTATGAAAATGTCAAATACCGGTTCAAATATTTTTACTCGCAAATAAAGTCGTTTTTAATTCAATGAACATGCATTAAAATATCATGTCTATCAATGAAAACCAAAGCGGCTAAAAAGAAAAATTATTTATTCAAAAAATGCCAAATTTTCTACCCCTTTGAGTTTTTTTTCTTCAAATGTGAGAATTTATTTTTAGCAAAACAAATTCTAAAATAGAACCATAAAAGTTCATTGTAATTGCGAGGGAAATCCCGAAAATCTATTTACGTACAAATTCATATTTCCTATAAGTGATCAATCATATCAATAAACGCTTGTCTCATCTCAACATGTCATTGTACTTGATCACAACTCGACTTGATGTCGCCGCGGAAATTTGTAAATACGAAAATTTTTTCGACCTCCTTATTTGGTTAAATGGCGATTTTCAGATTTTTACTCAAAAATTTTCTCACAGGTATTAATTCTCTCAAAATATCTAGAGAAGAAGAGAAAATTTTCCTTATTTTCTCTCATTTATTTTTTGAGAGTGACTAGCAGTAGAAAGAGAATTTAAAATTATTAAAAAATTTATAATAAAATTCACGAATTTATTTTCTTTTTTAATGTGCAAAATTTCGAAAAAAAAACTAAACTCAATTATCAAAATGCATCTTAATTAATTTTAATGATAATTAAAAGCACGTGCTTGTGGTGAAATTTATAACAAAATATTTTCTTCTTCTCTCTTCACCACACATAGTTTATATTTTCACTCATTTTAATTGAATTTTTGTTATCAGAAAATGAAAGTATTTCACTTTTTATGCCATATTGCACAATAATTTTCATTTCAATTTTTCCTCTCACTTTTTCTTTTCGAGTTTATCGAGTTGAGAAAAACTTTCATTGGTAGGCGCCACAAAATTTATTTTGCAGTCACTTCTGTTCATTACGGCGTGACACACTACAATAATTTTTTATAAATTTTCATACAACCATCGACTAATTAAATGTCCACATACTAAAACATTTATGTGATGCATTCGCAACAACAATAATAAACTAAAATATCGTTCATACAAAAAGAGAAAGAAGTTGATGCGACAAACATTTCATATTGAGCATATTTAATTACTCGTACTCTTTTCTATGTTTCTTAAGTATATTTTTGGATGAATGAGGTCAATTTTGAGAAATTCTATTTTTAAAATATTGCACTTTTAAGCTTGTAACATACTCTACGAAGAAAATATATTTTTTCAATGTTCAAAAACGCTTGATGAACCTGAATTTTTTTGTAAGCAAGAGACAAGTACTTACGATGTGTGGTAAATAAAATAAAGAAAGAGTTGTAAAATCTTAAATTAAATTCGTGAATGAAAACTTCGCGTATTTCATTCACAGTTATTGCGGAACTATAGAACCGAATTGCATAATATTTAAATTCACACTTTGAAAGTATGCCTGTGTAGATTCTTTTTTTTTTCTTTATAATTTATTTCGTTTAGTGTAAGCCAAAAGAAAGAAAATTCTTTGAATTTCTCTCACTTCACAAAAGAAAAATATGAAAATATGCGTCAATGTGAAATGGAATATAATGAAAAAGTACTAAAAATACAATTTATGTGTGTGTTTAGCACAATTTTGTATTTTTACAGAAGTGGAATGAAAATATTTTGCTTCAAATCTCATAATATCATCATCCGTCGAGTTAAGTGAGTGAACATAAAGCAGAGAAAGGATTTTCAATTGATTAAAAGTTCAAAAATTAAGATAAATGTTATTCTTGGATAAACACAAGAATAGAAAGTTTTAATGTTACATCCTGATTATGACCTAAATTATGTATGAGTCGATTGATCGACTCTTCCGTAATGCCAAAATTTCGTTCATCAATCAATCTTGTGCGTTAAGAATCTCTTGAATATAAATTATGGCAACAAAAATCATTTGTATAAACTTAATAGAACTCTGATTCACCAATCACTATTTTAGCATCTGTTTTTGCTATTAGATTATATTACGATCTCAATTGTATTTTACAATTTGTTTATATTATTTAAAATATACTTAAATAGAGTATTTTATTGAAAATGCATCACAAAAATTATTTGAATTGAAATTTTATTGATTTTTTTGTTCCTTACGTCTGCTACACACATGTGTCTTTTTTAAGAAAGGAAAATGAAAGTGGGTTGAATGAATTGTTGGAATGTGAATTTTTTGGTGAATATTTTAATTGAACGAATGATATCATTTTGAGTGGAAGTTGTTTTGAATATTTTTAAAGATACAGATCTATTGACGCATCTTTAACATTTCGTTTGTAATTTAAATGCACTTTAAATTTTGAATATTGAAATTTTACGCATTTCTAACGTTAGAGAAAATTGTCGCAATTTTCAACAGTCAATTAATTCATATCATATAGAAAAGTAAACACATTTAATTAGACATTAATGTTGCACGATTTGAAAATAAATGAAGACACAAATCTCTCAATTTCCAAAAGAGCGTGAACATGAAGAAAATAGAAACAAAACAGATTTAAAAGCGCAACATTATATGAGCAGATGAAAATGCGAAAGGTGGTCTAAAAATAAACGCTCTTCAACTGTGAACTAAAATTAGCAGCATGGGAAATCAAATTCCAAAATAATTCTATCTTGTCAAATAAACAAAATGCATTAATTAGTTTATTTTTGAAAAACGACATTTGAAGTGATGTTATAAATTTTATTTTTTAAAATTTAATATATTGAGCAATCACGCGTGGCTTACATGTGGCGTATTTCGTCTAAGAGTTATTCTTTTTCCATTTCTGCGTGTTTTCTCCCAAAATAATTAAGAGAACGATTCTATTTTTATCATCGCTTTTGAAAAAAGACGAATATAAAACAAAGTTGAGATTGCTCTTGTGGCATTTCATTTTCATAAAGGGGTTAGAAACTTTTAACATATTTTTTTATTTTATTATAATTTGTTGTTGTGAAAAATGAGATTAATTATACTGAATTTTCTCTCTCATTTTCTTTTCTCAATGACCTTGAAGAAATGCGATCTGATTCCTTTGAAGAAACATATTTAGAACACTTGAGCATACATACACAAAGCAGCACGCTTTTACTCAGAGTGATCATCACTTAAATGAAGCTCACTCGGCATATTGATACTTGGCATTGACAGAAGAAAGAGGCAGATTGGAATGGACCTTAAAGGCTGTTGAATGATGTACGTGAGGCCACGAAAATTATTATTATTAATAATGGCAGAGCGATAAGAAAAGTGATTTTTCAAAACATTAAAATATTTTTATTGATCGCTTGCCAATTACACATAAAAATTTCGCTTTCGGTTTCACTCTTTTATGAAAAAAAGCAAATGAATGAAGCGAAAAACTTTTCATGTATATTTGAAAATCGCACCAAATTTAGTCATTCATTCACTCTCGCACTCTTTGTTTTTCCTGCGCAATTAAATAATTGATTTCACTTTTCTTCTTGTAACAAATAAATTTGTATTTAAATGTTGCTGCATCATTTTAATAGCTTTTTTGTATTCTTTTTTTTTTAAATTGTTCATCAAGGTGCGCTCTAATTAATTCACTTTACAGTTCACTTTAATGTTGATTACCTCAATTGATTATTACAATATGCTACGATATATCGCTTTATTTGATCCCAATAAGAATTTCTTTTTTTGGTTCCAGCGATCAAATTCAAATTTATCACTCTCTCGGATGCTATTTTACGTCTATTCAACCGAGACTGAAAATTGTCTGTGTCCAAAAATGAATGAAAAACTCGCGAAAAAAATTCTTTTTTTTCTCTCTTGTGGGATGAGCAGAAAAATACTTTTTTTTTCTCTACTGCTTCGATACACTCAACGTATAAAATTGTTAATGCGAAACGATTAGTTTGAGCTTCAAACGAAGACTGAAAAAATTTATGTAAAAATGCAATAGAAGTAATTAGCAGAAATATCTGAATTTACCTTTCTGCGAGTGAGCGCGCTCACAGAGAAAGCAAATTGTCGAGAAAGAGATTAATTTTGTTTCATTTTTCTTTTATTTTTGGCACTCTTTTGCTCTCGTCACGTTGCTTTTCATTATCATGTGAGATACTTTTCTCAGTTTATAAATTGCGTGAAAAACATCTGTTTTCCGCAGATGATTGTGAATATTTGTTTTTTCATTCTTATAAATAATGCACATATACTGCAGTAGTGAAATGGAAACATTCCTTTATCCTAGTTTGTTCTCTTTTCCATTTAATGACTTTTTAATTTATGTACTAAATTTTCAAGGACTTTTTATTTTCATAATGCACCTGAGTTTTTTTGCTTCCGTTATCGATTTATTTAATTAAATTGTTTTATTACTTTCAGAGCAGATGCACATTTTCTAAATAAATTGACATATTTATGTCAGGAAAAGTGTAAAACTATAAAATATTTTTAATTTATTTAGCATTTGATAGAAGTGATGTAAGCAATAAGAGAAAAAATTGAATATGATTGATTTATTATGAAAAGTCAGCACTTACATTTTTATTTTTCGCACCGCCCGAGGACAAAAACTCCTTTGATAAACCAGAATTCTTCTCAATACTCGTCATTAGGGCAGTTGCTCCAAGAAATTTATTCAAAAGTGCACGAGCTTCAGCATCTTCTTGTGTATCACCTTCCTCATAAACTATATGATAATGAAAAATTTTCATTAAAAAAATTTAAAAAATAATTGTAAAAATTTACCATTATCAGAATTTTTCATCATCGTAACAACTTCTTTAACATTTGATGCCTTTCGTTCGCTATTCAGAAATGTCTTTGTCTCGCTTGATGTCATTTTTGATGACTTTGAAACGTTATGAGATGATTCTGAATCGCGGTCAATTGATGATCTTTTTGTCGACATTTTTGACGACGAATCTTTTCTTACAAATTTTTCTTTGATTTCTTTTACCGAACCATTTCGAATGACTTTAGGTTTTTTGCTATCACTCTCAAGTTTTTCGACTTTTGTCACACTATAAATTCCACCACGAGAGTTTTTCCTCTCGGTAATTGCTTTCGATGATCGCAAATCAGTTTCATTTGTGAAGTCTGATGGATCTGATGAATATTTCGTTGTTTTTCGTTGCACAACTGCTGGTCCACCATTTTCTGAGTAGGAGACTTCGCTAATTATTGTGCCAGTTGCTAAAAATATTTTTTATGATTTGAAATTCAAAAAACTAAATTTTTTACTCACTTTTACTTTCAACTGTTGAGCCTTGTGGTTTCTTTTTTAATGCTTTTAAACCAAAAAGAGGCAATCCATTTGAATCGGTTGGTCCAACACCATAACTTGAAGTAATACAATCCGTTTCTGTTTTTGATTCACGCATTGTGTTACTGCTTTTTTTCTGTGATGTATTGCTGGTTGCAGATGTTTTCTTCACTGTCTTTACAACACTTTCTGTGGTTTTTCCCTTATTGCTTTTATTTATTGTGTCAATAATTGTACGTGGTGATGCTGGTGTTGTCGTGACTTTTGATGTTTTAGTCACTCTTGGCTCTTTATCACCTGATGTCATTCGCGTGGTTGTCGTAGTTGTGGTCGTGACTGTTTGAAAGTGTGCATCATCACGCGGTGTCTTTGACTTTTCGACAATTTTCTTTTGCATCATCGGTTCAGTGCGCGTGGTTGTTTTTGTTGTTGTCATACGTGATCTCACATCATTTTTCATTTTTTGATCTTCAATTTTCTTCTTGACTATTCTGATTTGCGTACGGATTTTTCTTCTTTGCTCATAACCGACGACAATTTCAAGCAAACGTTCGAGTTCTTCAAGATCGAAAATTTCTTCAATGTTGATTGTTTCACTTCCAGTGCTCACTTTGCGTGCGTTTGTTTGTGCTTGCATTTTATATGAGTCAGTTCTTTTTAGTTCAACACCGAATTTTGTTGGTGATCTTGGCGATTCTTCTCTTGGTTCCGATGATAATTTTGTTGTTGGCGATTTCAAAGATTCTCTGCGATGTTCTAAATCTTCCGGTCTTGAAGTTCTCTGTATTTCAGCTTCGCGAATTGATGACTTTGCAACATGCTCTAATGATGCAACTGTATGCTGCATGTAATGCTTGTCACATGAAACTCTTCTTGTTTGTTGATGAGAACTTGATTCATCACTTATCGAGTGTCGTTTTTCTTCAACAGAGTTCTGAGGTGAGAGTGATTTGTGGTGATAATTTTCACTCTCTAATTTTGAAGAAGAAATTCGCTTTTCAAACAAATCTTTTTTTGTTGACACTTGATCTTTCATGTAAACTGGAGTGCGATCGTTTGAACCGCGACGTGGTGATGAGGCCTTAATCTCATGATGATCTTGTCTTTCAGGCGATTTCTCATGCGAAGATCGATGAGTGGTTGTTGTGACATTTTCTTTGTATGTTTTTCTTTCAACTGTGGGAGTGCGTTTACTTTCAAAAACTGATGGTCGTGAAAGAATGTCATTGTGTCGCTGAATGTCTCTTGTTGCAGTAGATTTGGAAGAATTTTTCTCAAACACTTCACGAGCTTTTTTAATTGCTTCTGTACTTCTCAAAGTGATGTCTGATGTTTTTGTTGTTGATGAAATTTTCTCATTTGTAATAAATTGATCAGTAATGTTATCAATTTTATCTTTCACGTTTTTCGAAGTTTGTTTCATTATGTTTTTAACTAATTCTGGTGACTTTTGTGGATCAGTTGATGCAATTTTCTCTGAAGTTGAAATAAATTTGTTTACTTTGTCAGAAACACTTAAGAGACAATCATCATCTTTGAGATTTTCATCAACTTCATCAATGGATCTTGTCATATGTTCTTCAGATTGATGTCTAAAAGATGTGATTTTTGTGTCGTCAGTAGCTTTTGAGAATTTTGAAACTTTTTGAGTGACACTCAAACGTGAATTGTCATCATCAACATCATCTGGTACATCCTCAATTTTGAATTCATCTTCTGGCCTAAATTGAGTAGATGGTTTAGACTTTTTAAGTTCTCCGACAGCTTCATTGAATTTATTGACTTTCTGTGAAACACTCAAAAGATGCGCATGTTCTTGCTCTTGTTCTTCATTCTCATCAAGTGGATCGATTTGAATTGAATTTCGTTTTCGATCAGCTTTTTCTAGAGTAGACGAATTTATGATTCTTTCGCTTTCTTCAATTTCTTCTTCCTCGATGATTGTTTGTCCTTTTTCTGTGCCAATTTCAGTAATTTCTAAACCAACAAATTGTTTGGTTTGCTCTTGGAAAATTGGCACATTAATAACTTTAGGCTTAGATTTTCTTGTATCATCCGGTTCTGTGATTTTATTAGGATGAAGTGTATTTTCCTCATTTATTTCATCATCTGTATGCACTGGAATAGGAATGATTTTATCAGGTGATGGCTCACGTGAAGATTTTGCTTGTTGAACTGTGATATCAATCTCAACATTATCGAGTTTATTTGAAATTAATGTCGAATCATGACCGTTGATATTAGTCAAATTGATAGTTTTTGTTGTGATACATTTTGTTGGGCGTTTGGTTTCTTTCTTAGATGACTCTTTTATATCTCTTGTAATGCTTCCTTTCTTATCAATTTTGATAATTTTTTCGCTTACAGAGCGACTCACTTTATCCTTTTCACCTGTTGAAGTTGTTTTAGTAACAGGTGCCGAGTCTTTACGATTTTGCACAAGCTTTTTGCGAATGGTTTTACTGCCAGTTTTGTTAATGTTCTTTATCAATTCATGGTCAGTATCAGTATCAGGTTCAGTTGATGAAACATCAGTAGATTGTTTAACTAATTTGATGCTTGGAGCCATTTTCAAGTTTTTATTGCTTTGAACTGTTGTTGTATTTGTGACAGTTTTGCTAGTAATTCCACGCGATGGAGAAATTGTAATTTGTGCGACAGTAATATGAGTTTCCGGTCTAATAGTGCTGCGACTGAGTCTCTCTTCAGTAGTTTCAGTTGTTCTCGATGTTTTTGTAATTTTTTCATCTGTTTTCTTTTTTTCAGGACTTTTTGATGTACGATTAATGATGATATTAGTAGTTTTCTTAGTTTCTTTCGTATCTTCAATATCGCTCGATCGGTTATCGATTGTCCTCTTGGATTCCGATGATTCCTTCTTTTGTGTGAGAGGGGTTTTAGTACTTGCTGTTTTCTCATTAATAATAAATTCATTAGTTGCACTTGTAAGTGAATTTTTCTTGGTAGTTAAAGTCGTTCTTTCAAGTTCTTCAATTTTTGCCTTTCTTTCACGAATTTCAGATACACGAGTTTTATCAGGTGCTGAGCTAGCTTTTGTTGGTTTCAAATAGCTTGGAACCTCTTTGCAAGTTTCATCATCTGACTTTACTCCAATTAATTTCTTAGCACGTTCTTCAAATGTTTCACTACGATTAAATGGCTTCTTTTTCTTGTCAATTGTGGTCTTTTCATCAACAACCTCACTGACTGTGGTTTTAATTTGCAAATCGTCCAATTGATTTGCATTTTCAATGTCAATCTTCACTTGAATATCTTCGCTGTCCAAGTCAGTGATTAGTTTCTTGTGATCACTTGCAGAAATATACTCTAAATCACTAACACTGGTTGTTGCTGACATATTTTTTGAATCAATGGTTTGAATGATTTTCAAGTCATTAATTGTTTTATCAATGTTGTCAATTTTTAGAGTTGTAGTAATGAGCTCATTAGTTTCTTCTTCTTCATCAAGAATGTTCTTCTTTGTGCTTCTTTCAGGTGTAATATTCTTTTGAGGAGACATTGCACGTGGAGTTGAAGAACTTGATTTTATTGGGGAAGATTCACGTGGAGTGAAAGGTGATGAACTACGAGGAAAAGTTGCTGTCTTATCGGGTGTTGATCGAGGAGTTTCATTGTTTTTTTGTGTTCTTGGGAATGTGGCGGATGCAGTTGGTTGTTGCTTTTGTGGTGAAATATCGCGTGATGTTGGCTTTGATTTTATTGGTGAAGTTTCACGTGGAGTAGATGTAGATGATTTTTGTGGTGAAACTGAACGTGGCGTTGATGGACTTGATTTTAAAGGAGATGATTCACGTGGCAAATTAGATGAAATTTCTGGCTTTTTAGTTGTTTTAGTGGGCGAACTTTCTCTTGGTAAAGTAGATGTTTGCTTTTGTGGACTTGTTTTATCTCGTGGCAATGTTGTTGTTGACTTTTGTGGTGAACTGTCGCGTGGCAAAGTTGATAATTTTTGAGGATATGATGCTTGTTTAGTAGGAGAAGTCTCACGTGGTGTTGATGAAGATGATTTTTGTGGTGAAACTGAACGTGGTGTTGATGGACTTGATTTGACTGGAGAAATTTCTCTTGGTTTTTCAGCATCTTTTGATTTTTTTGGAGTGACAATTTTTTGTGGACTTGATGAACGATTTTTGACTGTGTCATCTATAACATACTCAATAATTTCAGTTGAGCTTGCTTTTGTTGTCTTTTTTACATTTTGCGTTTGTTTTTCGGGACTTTTTGATGTTGTTCTTAAACCAGAAGCTTGTGTAGGTCTCATAAAATCTTCATTTCTTCGAACATCAACATTCGAATTTTTTTTAATGGTCATTGTCGATGAACTGAATTTACTTGTTGTTGTATCACGCGATGGACTTCTCCTATCGTGATCGCGTGGAATTGGCTTCTGTTTTTCTAATGGAGGCGTTACACACCGCAATGAGCTAGCGAATGCTTTATGAGCAGAATCAACTTCAAGTTCACGTGTAATTTTTCTCTGTTGTTCTGTTTCGACACGCTTTTGTTCCAATTTTCTCATTTCCTCTCGACGATTTGTCTCTTCAATGCGTTGCTTTTCAATTTCTGTGAGAACTCTTTTATTATTAAGTTGTTCATTTGTGATGATTTCGGATGTCACATCATATTTATCATTTGTGCGCTCATTTTGAATAAATTCACGTGTTTTGTGATCGTGTTTATCCATTGATGGACATTTACAGGATGTGTCGATAATTTTTTTAGTCACTGTTTCTTCAATCACTTCACGCTGTGTGGCATTATCATTTGTATTTTGCTGATTTGTCGTAAATTTTTTAAGTTGTTCATGATTATCTACATTTTCTGTGGTTTTTCTTACATTGCTTGATTGCAAGTCAACATTTTTGCTGATTTTTTGCACATCAACATTTTCATTAATATTTTCATAACGTTTTGTTGTCACAATAGTTCCATCATTCAGTTCTTTCTTCTCAACAATCATTCTTGTTGTCGGATTAGCCATGCTGACATCTCTCGAAATTATTTTTCCAGGTTGTTGAGCTAAACGAAATGCCTCTTCATCGCGCGACGTTCTATAATTGGTCTCTGTTGTTGTCGATTTTGTTGTATGCGAATCACTACGAAGTGATTTTGCAAAGTCATCACTTTGCTGCTCTTTCGTGAAACTCTTAACCGATTTTGTGTCATTTGTCGATGAGTCAACTGATTCATAACGTTTTGTCGTAACAATTGTGCCATCATTGAGCTCTTTCTTTTCAACAATCATTCTTGTTGTTGGATTGGCCATACTGACATCACGCGAGATTATCTTTCCTGGTTGCTGTGCTAAACGAAAGGCTTCTTCATCGCGTGCCGTCTTGTATTGTTGTTGATTTGTTGTTGTGCTTGTAGTTTTTGAAGTCGATGAGAACTTTTGCTGATCAGATGAATTATCATTTGAAATATTTTCGTAGCGCTTTGTTGTAACAATTGTTCCATCATGAAGTTCTTTCTTTTCAGTAATCATTCGAGTGTTTGCATCTTTCATTGTAACATCGCGTGAAATAATGTTGCCAGGTTGTTGCGACAAGCGAAAAGCTTCTTCATCACGGGAAGTCTTGAATGTTTCTTGAGTTTTATTAACACTTTCTGTATTTGTTGTTGTTTGTTTTTGCTGTTGATTTAAACCAGACGATGATGTAGTTGTAGCTTGAATGTCAATATGACTAGAACTAATAGGCTCATAACGTCTTGTTGTGACTATAGTTCCATCATGTAATTCTTTTCTTTCTGTAATCATATTTGTGTTATCATTTGTTCGTTCAACTTGACGAGAAAGAATTGTGCCTGGTTGTTGAGCTAAACGCATTGCTTCTTGAACAACTGCACTGTCAGTAGAAAGCTTTACATTTTCAGCATTTGATTGTGTTACATTTTTTGACTCAGTATGATGACTTGATGACTTTACAGTGCTTACTGATGAACGTCTCGAATCTTGATTGTCTTGCATTATTTGTTGATGTTCATCAGTACCAATTCCACCACCTGATGAACGAATTACTTTTGATGAATGACTAACTGACGATGATTTTTTTTCAACTCTTCTATTCGAATCATCACCCGTCACAATATTTTCATTCAATACCATATTCGATTGTTCGCCGGTTGTATATGTAAAATTTTTTGCGTCACCATCATATCGTTCGGTTTTGAGTTCTTCATTTTTACCCGAGAATCTTTTCTCTCCTCCTTTTAAGGCTTGAACGCCTTCAGTCGTTGCCATCATTTTGTCCGTTCGTGCTTTACCATCGTCAGAGTATTCAGATGATGTTATTACGTTCCAACCGCCGGTATCGCCAAATTTTATTTCACTATTATGGGAAAAAATAAATTTGTAAAATATTTTGAACATTAGTGAAATTATTAATTAAATTGCTATTACCTCATGTCTGTACCGTGAATTTCATTGCTTTTGAGGCTCTCAAAACTATGATCAGCCATGGCACCGTGACGACTAGTAATTGGAGTTTTTGTATCAAATTGTTGATTCTTTGAATCCATTTCATTCACATAAAATTCTCTCAGACGCGCTTCTCTGAGTTTGTACATATGCGCGCGAATCTCTTTCTTAAGACCAAAATCCTCAGTCTCTTGCCACTGTAAATTAATAATAGAAAAATATATAAACAACATTATTGAAATGGTGAATATTATTGTAATAACAAAGACGTAGGCGAGATGACAAGAGAAGGCAATACTTTATCAAAAAAAATTTATTCTGTCAGTCAGTGGCTCAATAAAAATGTCAACGAACTCGTAATGTCTCTATTATAGGACAAGTTTCTAAATTTTGCTAAAATAATCTTTTATGTCGATTGTGCCCATTGATCGGTATTCGAGTTAGAGAGAAAGAGAGAGATGCGAGGCCATATAAAAATATCTCAAATGATTCATATAATACACTAGCAAACTACACCTACAGATCGATTTGTCCATAAATGGTCTTTCTGCAATAGCAATATACACGTATTCAAATAAAAAATGTATAATTTTAAGCGTCTGAAGTTGAGACTTCTAGACGATAGAGAATGTTACGGCGAAAATTATTGCGATTGAATGTATTGGCGATTTGTAGATACATATTTCAAAAAAGTGACCCGAAATGCCGTTTATGAAGTGTTAATCTCAAGAATTCAAGCAATGTTGTCCACCTCTTTAATTCTGTTTTTATTTTTTATTTTTTCTGCTTATTGCATTATTCATTTGGCTTTATTCTTTCTCTTTTCTTTCATCGTAATGAATGCTGGACAACTGTTATTTGCAGCATGAGAATTTCTTGCTCTCTTTTATTCTCATTCATTGCAAACATATTTATTTATTGTAATAATTATTTTCATAAGATGCAAGATAATGTCTCGATCATCGATACTCGAATTGGTGAAATGTGAAAAATTTCAAAAATTTTAATTTGAAGATTTTAAATTTGCGATATAAAGTAAGTCGTGCTGTAAATTGAGCAAATGAAATGATTAAATGATTGTTTTCAACAGTAAAATGACTTGCGGCTGTGAGAATTTTTAAAGTTTTAAAGAGAATAGGCGTGTGCCAGCTCATAATTGAATAATTAAATGCTCAATATTGTTTACCTCAATTTAGATTTTAGATTTGATTAGAATAAGTAGTTAGAAGTTGCTTAAAATAATTTATTTAAAATATGATTTGTATGAATTATCCAATTTTCAATTTATTTAATTAACAATAAAATTAAATTTCCTGTCCCATAAGTGATTTAAAAATAAGATAATTTAGGTTTATCTTTTTGTTTCCGCATATTTGTATTTATAGAAAAATGAGAACATCAGTCAAATTAGCAAAACTTTTAAATATCGTTTTGCGATAAGAAAGCAAATAATTAGCGAGCGAGTTCTATTTCTCAAATTCAATTAGTTTGTTATTATCGAAAATGACGCAATGCTATTCTTAATTTGGATTCAAAATCGTGAATAAATGAATCTAAATTCAATGCAGAATAGAGACAGAAAATCATTAATAAAAAATACTTCAAAAGATTTAAAAATAAAATGATATTATGCAATTTTTAAGCCACACACAATAAAAATAAATAATCCAGTCATTTCAAGAACTTTTGACTCATTTTCGCAGCATTTGAACCTTCGCAAAATAAAAATTTCATTAATAAATTTATGGAGTCTAAGATATTATCAAGATTTGAATGAATGAATGAAGTCTGTTAATATTTTAGGAGATGCTTGAATAAAGTAGAAAAATCATCTGCATTACAAATGTGATTCTAAGGAATTTAAACGCCACCTACAAATTCTCATTAGTCAATAAATAAATTTCATCTAGAATTCATCATTTTTCAATTCTAACTGACATCATTGAATTAAATAAAGTTGAATAATCATCACACACACGGCATTGAAAAGAAATCCATAAAACTGTTTTTTTATTCACTTCCAATTTTGATGAATCTTAATTTAATTTAAATAAACTTTAATTTGCCTTCTCTATTGCAATAAATTTAAATTAATTTTCTTTCGGTTCTGCACTAAAAATTTTATAAAATGTATATGAGAAAGTTCTTTATCACTTTTTGCCCTCATAGCGTTTATGGTAACAAAATGTACAATAATTGTTCATTACAGCAACTGTTGTGTGTTATTATCTATCTTTGTGCACTCAATTGCATCAACTCGTCCATAAATGAACATTTTTTATAGTTTTTATATTCATTCATCACCGTCATATTCCTCAATGACCACTAATTGAAACTACATTTCATAATTCTCTATTTCAAGACATTTAGCTTTTTTTAAATTGACTTGCTTAGCTTTTATTGTCTCATTTTTTGCCTTTTCCGTTCTCACCCACGTACTATTAGAAATTTCGGCTAGAAATAATTATCTTTTTGTCATTGTCACAACTTGAATCTAAAGTAAGTCAAGTTTTAACAAAATCAACATTTTCATGAAAACGGTTTCTGTCATTTTCTCTTAATTGACATTAAAACTTACACCTTTTTATAAAATTATAATTTGGTTATAAAATTAACTTTTTTTGTTATTATTTCTTGAACTTAAAAATTATTCGCGTTTTTATAAAAAAAATCTTTCTATTGCTCTCGGAAAGTCACAACTTCACCGTTCCGAAATCCAAATCGAACTGGGGAGAAAAAACATCCAAATAAAAACAAATGCTGTTTTGTAAAGTTGTGCGGTGAGAAAAGAAGAAAAAATCTCTCACATTGCGCGGGTTCCAAAAGCAATAATAACAGCAGCACACACACTCAAGTGGCAACTGTCATTTACACATACACAAATGCATGATTTAAATATTATTTTTGCGATGAGCGAATAGCAAGCAAGAGAGATGAATAAGTTTATGAAAGTTTACTTTTTCTAAAGCAGTTGTCATTCTTTTATAATTGCTTTATTGTTATGTGACCACCCCACAATTATATTTCATACAGAAAATTAATCAACAATTCAATTTTACCATAAAAGAGAGTGAAAATATGACCACACACAAAAAATCATAAATGCAAGTCAATTAATTTAACAGAAAGAGAGTTGTTCATAACAATAATAATAATGTTTTTCAAAAAAAAACCTTCCAGCAAGTACTCGTAAGCCACCCACTCGCCTTCACTTTTTATTGCTCTACTCTGAACATTTAACATTATTTGTCTCTACTTAGGTAATATTTTTTTTTTCTTCTGTTAAAAAAGATTTGAAAAATTGCACCTTTATGAGCTTCTTTTTCATTTATTTATTCATTTGTGTGTGTGTTGGAGATTTTGTTTTCTATAGCTTCTACTGAAAAATGTCACATTGAATTTCCGCTAATCTCACTATAATAATTTTGCGCACACCATTATAACCCACACGTTTGTGCAAAAATAGCGATAAATTTCATGCAATAATTTTTGTTCAGTATTTTAAATTTGGTTTGAAAGTGAAAACCAATGAATGGAGAAACATGATCAATTTTTGTAGTCAAAAAACAACAGGTTAGTTGAATTAAATTTATGATGTCAGGAATTATCGTATGCTAATGAGCCGCAATCTAAAAGATTTATTTGTGGAAATGAAATGTCTTTTTTTCTTGTGGTTTTCTTTTCATTGAAACACGATATGAGTGGTAATTTTTTATGACATTATGCCTAATTTAAATGAAATAAAAAGATAATAATCATAGAAAAATAAAATTGGCACTGAAATATATTGAATTACATTGTCACACATTATAGGAAGTTTTATAAAAATAAAATTAAAATAAACATTTTTTTCATTCATAATACAGCTGAGTAAGCGATAAAAAAATATTCCGATAAGATTATATTTATTCTATAAATAATAAGAATCTCATTAAAAACTTACAAAACCATGCGACTAAAATCATACACATTCATTTTTTATACCGAACACATTTCCCCCTATTCTTTTTTTTCTCCGTGTTTCATTTTCACATTCTGCCACATGTTCCATTTATTCGTTCTCGGGCGTTTAACTCAGTGGTAGAGTGCTCGTTTCGCATACGAGAAGTCTCGGGTTCAAATCCCGAATCGTCCATACCTTTTTTAGTGCATCATACTTTTTTTTTGGAAATTTTTTTATTTTTTTAAAATTAAATGACAAAAATCCACAAAATTTTTTTTCAAAATAAAAATCATATGAATTTGTTAATAAAAAGCAGGAAATTGCAATTCTTCTGAAAAACATACAAAATTATATTATTTTTTAAAATAGGGAAGCAGTTATTCAAGATATAAAAAAGAATTAATTTATTGAGGATTCAAATGTCAAAATTCATCAATGGTGAAAACATCTCCACAATAAATGTGTTCTTATTCTTTTCTATTAAACGAATGATGACACGCAAGCACAGCGCAATATTGTTAATGATCATCACGCCATCAATTTGCTGTCACCTGCCTACGATCGAAATAGATGAACTTGAATAAGTTTCATTATGATGAGATCATTTCAATTGTTCATAACAATCACTCGGTCATATATGAACGGTGCTTGTGCGTTACTGTTTAGTTTCAATTAAATGAAATTGATCTGATCAAGGTTTCAATTTCATGATGTAAGTGACCAAACCCAAATAAATTTGCTCTCTATTGTTGTCATTTAATCTCGAGAATACTCTTTTGTGTCAAAATAAGTGCTGCTACCGACATATGAGCGCGAAATACTTCTAAAACGCCCAATATGGCTTAGATCCATTAACGCTTAAATGCCGGCTACCAGCTATTCATTTTACTCTCTTGTCCAGTCATGAAGAGCCATTTTGATTTATTGCCATTGAACTTTATATTAAAAACTTTTAAATTTCTTTGATTGTAAATCAAAGCAATGCTCTTTGCTATGACATATTTGGACATTGCATTATTGTGTCTCATTTTTCCAAATTTGTCAACAACAACAGCAGCAACAGACTCTCATACATCACACATAAAGAAATTTATTCTTTAGCACATAGTTTGACAGTTACTTCTTCTTACATTTTCTGAGCTGCTCTCTAGAGTAGGTGGACACAGCAAGCAAACAAAATAAAAACACAAAAGTCGAGGATCATCTCGAGTAATTTTCTTATTTTTAATTTCTGATTCATTTGCCAAAAACGAATAAATGAAGTGAATATATGGCTTTTGAAACCCACTCTCTCACTCTCTATCCTGCAATATTCTTCTAATCTCACTCACGCATTTAAGCATACACGTGTGCATATAAAATATTGCAACTTATTAATTATAAATTATCTAGAATGTATCAGAATGTTTTTGACTTTATCCTTAATTTAAATTACAACAAATTTTAAAAATACTATTTAACGATCATTTTTTATTTCAATATTTTTTTGCAGAGCGCGTCTTCAGCTTGGAAAAATTTAATTTGAAAAATAACGGCTAAAAATTCTGTTTGGTTTCGCAGGGACATTTTTATTTTAAATAATTACTTTATCTAATGTAAAGTTAAGTACATACCATTTTACGAAGGAGATCTTCGTCTTTAATTCCGCTCAAATCACTAGCCATAATTGTTATCGTTTCTTAACTTCCGATCGTCTTAAATCACTCGCCTACAGCTAATCTATAAGAAAAATATGAAAATAAAAAATTAAAAATCAACACACAATGAAATAAGATAAGAGAGAGCGCAAGATACACGAATAGGCAATGAATGGCTATTTGCATAAAGGCTAATTAAAGCGAGTCTAAGTCTAGTCAAGAGCAAGCCGACATCAACAATGGTCATTCATTGAGAGACTTAATTGATTCATTTTGTGATCGTGACAGTAGTTCTTTTTTTTGCTAAACAACCTGCCGTTATTGTCGCTGAGTTATACCAGTCTGTCGTTTAGTTCCATAAAATGTTCGACAATATGCACTTTACTGCTTGTACTTATTCTGACTGACGTCTATATTTGAAAATCGAGTGTAGGCATGAAAGATAAGCAAAATTTTATTGTGCGATTTAGTGAGAGAAAATGCAGTCATTTGAGAGAAGCTGTAAATTGAGAAATGTCATGAATTTTTATAGCCATTGATGAGGGTTTAAACTTAAAAAGTTCATCTTCTGAGAATTGTGATATAAATTCTTGGTTGAAATGCTAAAAATTCGATTTTTTAATTTTTTTGAGACAAAATGCAGATGGTTTATTTACTGTGAAATTTTTAAATCAAATATGTAACTATTTATGAAAATTGACTGTCAATATTGAATATTATTGATAATTTAATTAGAGTCTCATAAAATCATCATTTAATCTAAATGAGAAACTTAAAATTCAACAACAAACGACACAGACGGATAAATTAATTCAATAGTGACTCAAATGAATGAAAAACATGGTATTAAAAATTTTACATTAAAAAAAAAATTCTACCTTGATTGAATGTAAAAAAAGTATAAATTTACATTCTAAACATCAACACTCTGGTGCGTAAATGAATGAGAGACAATAAATATGTAAATAAATTCACTAATTGCTATTGCTATTGAATGTGTGTACATGAAATCAAAAATTACATTTTTGGTCGTGATTTTGGGCGAGTCATAGAAAAAAGAAAAATACCGACATTTATTAATGAAGAAAGATTTAAATCTTAAGCAATATAAAAATATTATTGGCATGCTAATATTTTGACTCTTTTGGCATATCATTGGTATATAAATCTTGAGGGTGAAAGAGCGAAAGAAAAATTTATTTCACATTGTTGTACGCAATTAAACGCAAGTGTTTTAGCAAACAGTGCCATGTGCATGATTATTGAATAATTTTTTTGCTCATACACGATGCATATAAGCAGCTTTTTTTCTCAAGAAATTTTTAAATTACTGATGAAGCAGAAAAATAAAACATAGGCAAACAGCTTAACCATTTATGGCGTTGACGACCAATTTCGGATAAATAGGTCTCCATATATGAGTTCTCTCACTCTTTCTTAGTGTGTGCACAAACAGTATGCGATAGAGTAATAGAAACAGTAGACTTGGTGAGAAATCATGACGATAAAAATATGTAATCGTAAATTTTAATCACATAGAGCATTGGTAGACATAACAAATCAAATTGAATGTCTGTCAATGCATGAGAAATAGCAGATGAGATCATCAGTAATTCTAAAATATTGCAGCAGTCATTTCCAAATTAAGTAAGTGCAAGATCGTTTATCGTCAAATGGGAATTCAGCTATTTACATAGTTGTACAATATATGGTAAAATCAGTCGCATAAAACACTTTTTTTGCTCTTCCCGAGTGCATCATGGAATATTTTAATTACAAAGTGTTGACTCAGTTTTTGCATTATGCCAGTTTTGAATGACAATGACAAAATCACACTTTGTTTACTTGACTAGTTAGCTGTACTGAAATGATTACGTCATTTTTCTGAATGTAGACTGATGCATGTCCATAATAGTAAACTAAGTTTAATGAGATTTAAATAGAGATTTGCAAATATAAATTTGTCACTTTTTTTGCTATACAATTTTTCTATCATCAACATCAAAAGCAACTTCATTAAAATCTCATAAAACTTCTTAATTATTCTTCTCTCACAGATGCGCCTACCTAGGCGTCAAATTAACAAAATTATTAACCGATCTAGAAAAATTATGGAAATGATGTCTTGTTGTTTAATAAATTATTATATTAATCTGATTGTAAAAGAAATGAAGAAAAAAATCCATGGATGAGAGTTTGTATATGTCTCACGATTGACCAATTAGTCAAAAAGTCGTCGCATTTCCATCAGCTTTTGCTAAAATGAGATTAATTGAGCTCATATGTTAGCTTGTTCGCCTACATCTTCCGAATTCAGACATCAGACGTTAAGAAAATTGGCACGAGCCTACTATTCGTGTATGGGCTTCTACTGAGCATTACCAATTGTGCAATTAAATTAGAGTTAATTCAATCAGAACGTGACTTTTACTGTTGTGAATGGAGTAGCCAACGTGATTGTAATAACATTTATTGTTATTGTCAATTAATTATTTTTCAGATTTCTTTTCGTTTAAAAGAGTATTGAAATTTCCATATAGAGACTTGCATAAATTCAAATTTTATATTGAAAACATGCCTCATTGTTGAGTTCAACTAACCAATAATTCTGTTAATAAATCATTTAATAATTTTAGTGCTTTATTTCTTTCTGTAATTTATGGGTGATCGCACATTTCAGCAATTACAAATGATTTATTCTGAATTTCTTTTATTTAAAGTTGTTCATTTTACGGGTAAAATTTTAAATGTTTGCATCAATTGCTCAATTATTTGTCAAAAAATTTTATTTTGAAAAAACGTGTTCAGAATCTAATTTGTATGGAATTTAACATTCATGAAAAATGTAGAAAAAGCAATTGATGACGGCGATTTTGCAAAAATTCGTTCATTATTACGTTTTCAATTGATGTCATGCCAATTTCAATGACAGTTCATGTATGTACAACAATACAATTTGAATTTTTGCTAAATCATTATGGAATGATTATAATGGATAAAGATGATCAAAAAGAGTAGTTAACGATTATCGATGCAATTTTAAAAGCAAATCCCTACTAATTTAAAACTTTTGAATTTTTTATTTGCAAAACTTTCTGGATAAAATCTTTGTACACTATCAACCTTACTTTAGAAGAACTTCGCGGAGAAAAATATTTTATAACTGACATGAAGTTTTTGAGATTTGTCCCTATTAAGTCAAAATTATTAGCCTTAAAAGAAAATTTATAAGTATTATAACTGTCATAAAAATTTTATACCACTTATAAATTTTTTTTTCAAGGCTTATAAATTTAACTTTATAGGGACAAATCTCAAAAACTTTATGCCAGCTCCAAAATATTTTTCTCCGTGTAGTAATATAGTAATAATATTCTTTCGTTTTAATTAAAAATTGATTAAAATGTTCATTCTAATGATTTGTCATAATCTTTACTACCTACAAGTCAACACATTTTAATAAATAAACAAATCATGGCAATTAAAAATGACAGCTAAACGTAAATTGTAATGCATTTACTTAGTTAGTGGTAAGCTTTAAATGTTAGAATTCTCTGTTTGTATTCTCTTGTGAAAAAAAAGTCTTGTACAGAAAGAAGTTGGAACAAGTACTTATATGGATGAATAATCTCGATTTGAAATAATTGAATTTCTTCTTATTGTTGCCATTGATCAATGACTATTGTGAAATCGTTTCATTAATATGGACCAAACAGGTTGATTTGTTACATTGAACTCTCATATACATAATTTATTTATTGCACTTATTTTTATTAAAAGGAATTTATTAATTAGTGAATTCGAAAACATGTTTATATTTTTTTCAATGGCAAGTGAGTGTTCAAAAAGATGCTCAAGGAAAGTTGGCCAGACATAGTTCAATCATAATTTGTCAGACAGACTGTATTTAAATTTTTACGCTCATCAACTTCTTTTCACTTTCATGCAAAAAATCTTCAAGCATGTAAATTTTCATTTGCAAAGTCCAGTCGATCACGACAAGAAAATAATCAGACAATCCAATCGCATGTGCACGACTCAAAATTTTATTGCGTGTATTCGATCGGTTAGCGAACTCACGATGCATTTAATCGCTCCAAAATAACCGAATTTCGAGTTCCATCATCAGATTATTTTGAGTCATTGCCAAAATTATTGAATAGAAAAAATGCACATGTTGTACTTTCTGTATTATTATCGCTAATTTTGGCAATGCGATTGAAGATAGTCATCTGCATAACTTTTTTATTAAGGTTCAAAATCTTTTTCGAGGTCTGCTCCATTATATTGGCACATGTTGTTGTCAGTGACACATTGGAATTTTACCTTTTGTTTTCTTCATCTTAACCCATGCAAGAGTTTAACATTATCATATTTCTCTCTTTCTCACTCTTATTGATGAAGAGAGGGAAAATTCTTTCCATATATGGCAATGTCAATGATTAAATATTAACAACAATAAAAAGAGCTTTTTTCAAGCTATTTACAATGTGTATATTCAGCAACTCTTATTGTGTATATGCAAGTATAATTAAATGCGTAATGTGTTTGAAAGATTGAATGAATAATAATTTCTTAAAGGTTGAAGCATCAACGCGCGAGATGCATGAACACATGTTTTAGTATTTTTATTTTAAAAATGACCGGATCATGCACAACAAGGCGACCCATAATTGTAGCACTGTAAAATTGATTTTTTTGCCAGTTTTGCTTTCATCGCTTCTGGTTTCGCAAAAAAAAAAGAGCATAGAGATTTGCCGATGACCTTAGTGATCACTTTCCAAATACTTGCCTTTGTGGATGCCCATAATTTCAATATAAAAATAAATAATATGCATACATATGTCAAGAAGAGAGATATAGTGAAGGCAAGTGATATGCGCAATGTTTTTATGATCACTGACAAGGTCATTGTAATTTATTTCTTCTTATGCATATACACGAGTCTTTCTCTTTTGAATACTGAAAAAGGAAGTTGCGGCTTTTTAGTTTCGGTAAAAGGGAATTGTGAGACTATAATTGACAAATATGCTAATTTTAGTGGTTAAAAAAATTTATTTTGGTTATTTTCTCTTCGTCTATTTGTCACAGGTGGAATATGAAATGGAATATTGCTGTAATTTCTTAATTAAGACATGCTAAAAGTCTCAATTTTCTGGTAAACATTTATTTTGATTTTTAATGTTAAATTTTAAACTTCAATGTAGAGTATTTTCAATTTAAAATCTTTTTGATCTATTTTATGAGAATTTTAGCATTTACTATGATAATATTAATTAATAATTTGCTTAATTTTAATTGGCAAAAGACAGTAATCTCTATATTATAAATATCTTCATCATAAAAAACACACTGAATAAATCAAATTGCTAATGAATGAAAAATAAAATTGTTTCTTTTTTTTAATCATTCCATTTAAGTCATTAATAATAAAAAAATCTTTTGATTGCATTCGCTCACACAAAAAGTGAGTTAAAGAGATTATAACTCAATGGCAGTAGTCGCATAAAAAATGCATCACAGCTTTGTATTAAACCATTGAAATACAGAATGGATTTTTAAAGAAAAGTAAAGGCCCTTGAGAATGTCAGAATGTGATTCTTGTCTTTACCATAACTGAACATTGCTAGAGAAAACTCTTTTTTCATGTTGTGAGTGATTTTGATCTAAAGCTTGTTGAGTTTAATTACCCTTCAATATCAGAAAATATACAATGTTCGCAGAGGAAAACATAAATGGCAATAGTAAATAAATTTTTTTTAAATGCCTAGCTTTATGTGCTCTTCTAAATTGGAAGTAGTCTGGTTGTGGTCGCTGACTTGTGCTATATCAATTTATTGAAATTGCACATTCAATAAATTTAATCATTTGTTTTTTCAGAAACAATCAATCGATCTATTAATCATCGTAATCCAAACCATTTTTGACTTATGCAAACACACGCGATTTACCGTTTTTGGGCGATGAGATATCTCGAGCATTTGAGATAAAACTTGACTGGAAAAATTCTCGAACATCTCTGTCATCGTATGTGCGTAAATTAAGTTAATGAATTGTTGCCAAAAATGGTCAAAGTGATGGTCAATGCGATTGCAAAATAGCTTTTAGAGAAACTTTCAATAATTGATTCATGTGAATTTGTATTTAAGGAATTTAAATCCTTGAAATTTCTTCTTAATTAATTTCATTGATTTGCATAAATTTCAGTTTCTAAAAAAGGAAATTATCTTCTTGTTGATTAATAGCTTAATATTGTTTTCGAATTTTTTTCACTTCACACCATCTGTCCATCATTGAAAATATATAAAAATATTCAGAGTAATTCAATCAATTGTATTAATCTGGTATTTTATGTCAAATAAATTAAGATTAACTTTGAGAACTAAAATTGAATTTTTTGTTATTTCAAAGGGATTTGATGAAAAATAAATTTTGAAATCATAAATTAGAATTAAAAAATTCTTGAGATTCCCAAATTATTGAAAATTTACTTATATTCCTTCATTCTTAACATTCGACTTTAAATTACTATTTTTTACCAAAATAATATACAAAAAAATGGTTTTTAAAATCAATTAACGCTTTTCACCATCTCTAAATAGACACATGTTAATGAAGTGCAGCAATGTGTGGTAAGTCAATTTACAAGATTTAGTCCATTCGTTAAATGATCTGCTGTTAAACATAGATGAAAGTTGCAACCGAAAGAGAGCCGAACTAATCATATTTCAATAGACAATTTGTAAGAGGCGTTTAGCGATAATCTGATGGTAATCTTTCTTTACTAAGCAAATAAACCATAAATTAAATTGCATTTTAAAATTAATTTATAGTCACTACCTACAGTATCTCTAAACGGCAATTAAAATCATTTAGGGAGGGATTATATATTAGTATAATTAAAATTTAATCACAAGACAAACAATGACTTTTGTCATTACCTCTTTAGGTCTAAAACTCTTTTTAATACAGATTAAATTTATTCTTCCCTCGCTCCTTTTAGAAATGATGTTCTTTTATAAAACACATAAATTGATTTCACACACACCAAGAAATTATTCTTGTCCACCAAACTTTTTCACTCTACACAATATGTTCTTTTAAAAAAAGATTAATTTTTATAAATTCTTCACAGCACTATTTTTTACTCATCAAAATCGCAATTGCGTCTGACCGACTCTATTAATGAAATGAAAATAAAAATAAATAAAAATTTCGCATGACTCTCTCAACAGCAGCAGTAACAGAAAAAATAATGAGTAAATGAAAACATGTATAAAAGGTTGTTGTAGTGTTAAACATACATATAATCGTAATCGCCTTTTAAGTCTCACCATCAGACTTGGAATTTGCCTTCGTCTCACCAAAAAGTAACTTATAAGTTTTTATGCTTATTTCATTTTGTGACCACCCCTTAAATTACTTTCAAATAATACTGAAATTTTCTTTTTACCGTAAGATATTTTTTCAAAATGTTTAAATTTAAAGTAACCGTTAATAAAATAATTTTTAATATAAATTATAAAATTTCTTTTGTTCTGCAAAATATGATGAAGCAACATGAATACAATATAAAATATGATGTCATCATCATTTCAACTTGTTTTCTTCTCATTGCATTTCTTTTCCTTCTTATCTTTTTCTCATTTTTCGTAAATATTTGAATAAGAACAGAGCAGCAAACAAGAAAGAGGGTCATAAAAATCATAAAATTCCTAGACATGTATCAGCAGAAGAAGGAAAGAATCAAAGAAGAGAAGGAGAAAGAAAAAGATTTTTATGTTTATTATGAACATTAATTTGACACATGTTAACGATTATGAATCATGTTACATGTGTTTTTCTCTATTGCGTATTTTTAGAACTGACTTGAATTTTCCCATTGAAAATTTTATTTATTTTGTTATCTAATAAGCAATGAAATACGTTCACACGGTTCTTATTAGACAGTTTATGATTTAACGTTTGGATATTTGAATGGCTCAATCAGTTTCGTTGAATTTATGACTGATCCAATTGAAAATTACCAAACAAAGTTTTTGTAATAAATTTGAACAATTCAAACTTGAATTTAAATGATTTATAAATTAATAATGAATAAAAATTGAATATTTTACATAAAAATTTATGTTTTTTCTTCAATCACATAAATTTTAATATTTTTTTATAAAAATTCAGATTTTATTTTTCCATCACTGCCATCGTATCATGCAACTAAACGAAAGATCAAAAAACAAACTATTTTTAGAGAAACATTTACCACCACCTGATTTTAAATTCATTTTTCTCTAGTTGCAACTAAATATGCTTCCATAAAATAATTTTAGTTTAAGTCTCGAATGTGTTCGTAAAAATAAAAATATAAATGCAGTGAATAAAAATATTTTTAAATTGTGCAAATATCAAAAATAAAAAATTGAAATTAATAAAAAAAATTCAATAGTGAGTGAGAGCAAGTCAATGAACTTTTTCTTTAAAACATGAAGATTAGAAACTAGTAAAGAAAACAAACAACAAATTGCCTTGTACTTCGTCTTTTTCACTCTCATCCTCTTTTTTGCGCTTAAAAATCACGAAATCACGACTTTCGCTAATCATCCTGTTCTCCTCACATGATGACTTCCAATAATTGCGTTGTCGTTGTGTGGGAAGTTGAATCGATATTATTGAAAAAGTATATCCCATACTCGTCTTCCGTTTCGCAGCATCTTGAACGGGCGTATGCGAAAAAATTAACGCAAGTCTTTCTTGGTGATTCTGATGCAAGTCTTAATGAGTATTATGTAAATTTACGGACAATGAAACAATGCTCAGAGCAACCAGATGCTGAACATCCAATTGTTAATGTTCGCAGACAATTTTACAATCCATCGAGTCCTGCGGGCAAAGGTATACGATGGGAATATGCAGGAAATTCCACGAGTGAATGGCATCAATATGATCTCGAGCATCAGTGTATAATTGAGGATGCGTGGACTAATGGCAATCAACAAATAGATCTTTCTTTATCCTATATTCATATGCCATACATCATTGACTTTTGCAATATGACACAAACACGTAAGCCAAGTGGTCCGATAAGGCAAATACGTCGAGTATCACAAGCACCATATCCACTTACAAAACTCCCAAGTCCAATGAATTCACAACAACAGCAGCAGCAAGCAATATTAAATTCAAAACAACTAACAATGTCCCACGGAACAGGCCTCAATGCATCTCGATTATCAATCAACACCAGTCGTAGTCGTCGCAATTATCTTCATCATCAGCAAATGCTCTCAACGTCTGCACCTCGATTAAGCAATTATGGTGGCGATACAATTTCACAATCAGGAAGTACAAGATCGGCACCATCAAATCATGTAACTGGAATTCCGCCAAGCGGTAAACAGTCAAATAAAATGCAATCATCAAAACCACCAAAACCTACAAAATCAAACAATTCAGAATCAACAACAACATCGCCAACGAATCTCGCAAGACAAATTCTCAATAATCTCAATATTTTCTCGCATCATCATCATCATAATGATAAAAATGCAAATGAATCATCAACAAATCATAAGAAACATTTTATTTTAAGTCACAACAGTAATACTGGCCATAAAATGTCAAAGAAAGCACTGTGCAAGAATTTACACAGTAGCACCTCAACACTTGATATGGAAACTTTGAGTATAAATTCAAGGCGACCGAGTGTTGATACCATATCGACTTATTTGAGTAATGGTAGTAAGGGAAGTCGTAGTGGATCAGTACGTGGCAAACCCAGTTATGGCTCAGTTTCTGATCTCTTAAATTGTTCATTAAGCAGCGAAAATGATGATGTATTTCTGTCAAGCCATAGTAGTATATCAAGTAGTATGAGCATGAATATGATAATTAAAGGCAGCATAGTTGGTGTTGATTCAAGCAGTGAACAGATCTCTAAATTTGTAAGTGTTGTGAATGATATACCACAATCAAAGCCATGTCCAATCTGTTTGAATGAACTTCATCGCGATAATAGTGCCAAAAATCCAATTGTGTCATTATCGAGATGTCAGCATTTGATGCACCTTAATTGCCTTAATGAATTGATTTTAAGTCAAAAAAGTGATTTACAAAAGGTGAATTAAATTTTTCCTTAATTTAAAAATTCATTTTTTTAAAATTCTGTTTTGTTTTATAAAATTTAGAATCTCTACATTGAATGTCCTACATGTGGAATTATTTATGGTGATAAACGTGGAAATCAACCTCCAGGAACGATGAGTTGGATAACAATACCAAAAGCATTGCCTGGCCATGAAGATTGCAATACAATTCAAATAATTTACAAGTGAGTTTTTGCTTTTCTTTATTAATTTTAATTAAAATTAATTAATTGATTTCTTATATTTAGTATTGCAAGTGGAATCCAAACAGAAAATCATCCGAATCCAGGCAGAGCATTTTTTGCTGTCGGTTTTCCACGCATTTGTTATCTTCCTGAAAATCCAACTGGTCGTAAAATTCTGCGCTTTTTGAAAGTAGCTTTTGATAGAGGATTACTTTTTTCAATTGGACGTTCGGCAACTACAGGACGTGAAGACGTTGTGATTTGGAAAAATGTTGAACATAAAACACAATTTTCAATGTATCCAGATCCAAACTATTTACAACGAGTGATGGAACAACTTGTTCATCTTGGTGTCACAGACTAAAAAGTACAAACAGAGAAAAAAAAAGAAATTCGAGGATGTTAGAGACTTGCCAAATTGCAATTTTGAGATAATAAAAATTTCCATTTCTCATTCTCAAACGACAACATTTTATGTGCCAATAAATAAGATGATATAGGAAACAATAATAATAATTTAAGACAAAAACGTTGTGATTTGCTTTAAAAGACAAGACGATGAAAAAAAAAATTGAATATATTGACAATTTTTAAAAGTACTTTCCGTAATTTGCATCTTCCAACAAATTGATCTGTTAGGTTTAAGAAGAAATATTTTTTATATGAGAGAAATTTTTGTATTCTAGATAGATAAAAAGATAAAACTTAAGATTTCAATTTTACAAAGTCGATTTTTGTAGATGATTAGAATTTTTTTAAGAAATAAAAAATATTTTGTAAAATATAAATGTCTTTGAAAATTATATTTGCAAACCACTTTAGTCGTCGATGTTTTTCAACACATTCAAACACTTGACAATGTTTCAAATTTCATATAGGAGACACAACAACTTTCTTCACTTATGTAAAATCTTCTTATTTATCTCATTTGAAATTTGACACAAAAAATCTCTTCTTTTTTTATGCTCATTTTAAATTTTAAAATACCATGTCCGGTTTCAATGTTGCCATTTCGTTCTAAAAAAATTATTAGAATTTTTTTAATTTTTTATTTATGAAATTTAAGATTTGTAGTGAAGGTTTAATGGATGAATACTGGTCCACAACGAAAAATTGGTAGTTACAAAATCGAAAATTCAAACTGATTTTCTTAGATTTTTTAGACCCCTTTCGAAAACAAAATTTAAACAGAAAAAAATCTTCTTTCTTTATCTTTATTTCTGACTGTTAATAAACATCGTACAGTATCTAGTTGTGAATTAAATCAGTTTGGTACTTGCAGGAGTGTGCAAAATATTTTATTTGAACTTTTTTGGTGAAATTAAAAATGAAACATTTTTATTATCGAAAGCGTAGTTGCACACCATCTAGAATTTCGAAAGTTTTCGGAGTTTTGAAATGACCGTTAATTTTTCGTTGTGGATTACCAGGCTGTTAAAATTTAATTTGTTAAAGTTAGTTCAACAAATAACAATTAAAATTCTTCATCAAGAAATTTTTGGAATGAATGGAAATGTGTCCTTATTTCAATACTGTTACTTGATTTGTTAAGTTTAATCGCTTTAGAAATTCAAAAAAATTCCCTCGAGGCATCAACATCATCAAAAAGTTTTCTTTCTTTTCAAATCAAACTCAACAGTAAACTTTTTATCAGCAAAATCTTTCATTTATTTTCATTTTTCTTCCTTCATTCATAATTCTTATAAAGTAAAACAAGATAAGAAATAAATACTTTTTTTCAACTTTTCTTCCTTCATCTTCTTTTTCTTAAAATTTTTTTTTTAAATATCAACTACGATAGCATAAACACAAGTCTTTAATTTCAAAAATACTTAAAGATAAATTTTAGCATGGTATCGAGAAAGAGAAAGAGAATATATTTGGAAGATTAAAATTGTGTGTTTCAATTAATATCAATTTCTTTGGTAAATTCTTTATCAGTTATCTCAAAAATACTTTTTTTATCATTCTGTCTCTCAGCGCTTGAGTTTTTTTTAAATTTTTCTCAAAATTGCGCTTGAAATTTCATTCGATTCGTTCCACTTTTGAATCTGTAAGAAAAATTTATAATTGATTTATTCAATTTATAAAGAAAAATATTTTCTTACTTCTAGAGGCATTTCAGGTTTCAATTTAACCAAACCACCATTCTCAAGTTTTTCTGTTGACGATGCATTAGTTGGAGTTTCAGCCAATAAAATTTCCATAATTTCATCTGCCGACACATTGATTAATCTTTGTCGACAAATCGCTATTGCATGAATGAAATCATCTTTGCCAACAAAACGATGCTCCATAAAAATACTTTGTTCATCCCAGTAATTTATTTTCGTTGTGATATGGAAAATTGAGAAAGGTTTAATAAATCTCCTATAGCGAATTGTAGCTGCTCCTTGAACAATTCCACCACCTTTATTTCTAATAGTCTTGTAGAGTCCAGTTCGTTCATAGAAATCTACTCTAGCAAAATCAAGCTCTCTCAAATAACGACTCTATAAAAAATATAAAGAAAATTTATTTTCCAATACTGGAATGAAATTTAATTAGTCGTAATTATCGTACTGACATTATTCATGTGCGTTATCAATGTGTCAATATCATTAGTCAAGCAAATGCCTATGAGAAAATAGAAAGTTGATGAAGAATCGATTACTTAATTAATTGAATCCTTATGACATTTTCTAATTACACAAACTTACTATTAACACTTGTCAAATCTAAAATGTGAGCTTTTTTCTTCGTAAATCTTGCAAGAACAACACAGAGACACATACGAAGAAAATAATGAACCTCAAAGAAGCAATGAAGAAGGAAAATTATGAAAATAAGGACAAATAAGAAGGAACACATCGCAATAATTTGTTTCCTTAAAGTTGAACTAGGGTAAAAAAATACTTGACTAAAAATTTAACGATTGCACACACGTCGTTGAATTTAATGCATGTATGCAGTCGACAATAAATAAAAAATTTCCCTTGGTCGAGGTCAAACGTGAAAAATCGATAAAATGTGGCCTTTACAATTTCTTATGCAATATTTTAAGCCACTGCTCTGGTTACTACAATTTCTTTTATTTTAATTAATTGTCAGCCATTTACGGTCTTAATTGAACAGCAATTAATATTTTTTATTTCATTTTTATATCGATTTCTCTCTTAAAAACTTAAAAGTCTCAAAAGTTTATTTTAATATCAAATTAATGCTCTCCCTAGAACACATTTATAATAAAAACTATTGACTAATTAATAATAATATCAATTTATTTTCTTAAATAACTGTCCTTCTCAATTGCTGTTCTCATTGAGAAATGAACTGAAGCTCAACGATGACTGAAAGCTCACTGCCAAGAAAAAGGAATAAAATTTCCCTATATCTCAAACCATATGTTTGACGGCGCGCATGCGGATAACTTTTGTTTACAAAATTAATGCTGTTCAAATATTTAACGAAGCCGGCCTTTCATTACACTGTGCTGCTACTTAACGTTTTCCTCGAAACTTCTTGAAATTCTAAGAATTTTGTGACCTGTTGATTGAAAATTTAATACATTTTTAATTTGTTAATGTAATTTTTTTAACTTACTTCCAGTGGCATTTCAGGTTTTGATAAAACTGGATCGCCTTGACTTAATAAAGCATTAATTACATTTTCACCAGAACATTTTATAAATTTTTGTTCGCATAAGAGAATCGCATGAATAACTCCATTTTTACCAATAAATTTATGTTCTAAAAATAGTGAATCATCATTCCAATAAAGCGCTTTTGTAGTTATTTTAAATCTTCCAAATACAGGAATAAATTTACGAAATCTAATGTTTGCATTTGCTAGCACAATTTGTCCACGATTTTTCCGAACTTCATCATATAATCTTGTTCGCAAATAAAAGTCAATTCTAGCCAGATCCAATTCACGAAAATATCTTGCATTGTTCATATGGTTCAACATTGTGTCAATGTCGCGTGTTAGACATATGCCTAGAAATAAAATTTTTTTTAAGATTTCACTTTTTTGATGAAGATTTTTTTATTTCAACAAATCTGAATTTTAAATAATGTGAAAGCGATTGTGAGTGTATTATGTCATACATACAAAAAGAAAAAGAGATTATTAGTTTGATTTTGTTTTAAAGAAAGAGGTTAAACATTTTATTTGTAGAAAAAAATTAGTGTCAATTAATAACGTAAAAAAATTCAATTTTAATGAACTTATTGTTCTCAATCAAACTATATTTTAGAAATGAAAAATATAAAGAATATAACAAATAAGTGAAGACAAAAAAATCCGATATAAAAAAGTTAAAAACTTTCATAAAAATTTGACTCTTTTCATAATTAAGCTTTTAAAGTGTGTACACATTATCATAAAGTGCTTAAATAAATTATATCATTACAAAGCATTCAAACAATTTAATGAAAAATTTTATCACTTCAATTTCTTTTTCAAATATTGATAAATTGCCTAACGATTCTGTGATAACTTTGTGACGATAAGAATTATTTTTTTTTTCATACTCACCTCCAACTGAACATTTCTCTAATATGTGAATTCGTTTTTTAATAAACTTTGCGTAAAAAACGCAATTAAATGTTCTTATAAAATAAATAATTTCGACTAACAAGGCACAAAGAATAGTCAATGCAAGTAAAATGATCAACCAATGATACCAACTGATTGACTCTAAAAATTCACTAAAACTACTCATGTCTTTAATCAATTTAAAATTTGGTAAAAAGTAAAACAAAAAAATGTTGAAAAAATGATAGAGAGAAAATGTTACGTGATGTGTTTGTGCTTCCACATCAACGAACAGCTTGAGACTATCTGCTTAATATTTCTTCACAATTTTTTATTATTTTTTCTACTGTGGAATGATGGAAATCAACACATTAATATAAAATTCAAATTTTAGTAATTTTTTGTGGTATTTTTCAAGTATTTTCACATACAAGTCATTATTATAAAATTAATCAAATAATTCTATAGTAAAACCTAACTAAAAAAACATTCTAAAAATATTTTTTTTGCATATTTTGAAAGTAATTAATTTCTAATTGATAAACATTCATTCACAAATGTAAATTGTGAGTTGAGAGAAAAGAGCTGTTTGTTTAGTCACAAATGTTATATATGTGAGCACTGGTAGAGCAGCATTTTTTATGAATTTGATAGAAATATTTAAAAATTTTACCGAAAAAATCTACGTAGTAGTGAAGATCTTAAAACACGTGCGATGACTCTTGTAAAAATAATCCGGTTTTTAATGATAATACTAAGAAATATTTTTTATTGTCATAAATTATAATAAAGTTTGTGAATTAAGAAACAATAAAAGAATTTAGAAGGTCTTTGACAATGTTCATTTGCAACAAAGAATGAACAGTAAAAAGATAAGAAAATAAAATCAGTTAAAAGCTTAAATTTAAATCAAAAGCTTAAAAGCTTTTCAAATTTTTATTTTCGTTAAATAATTTTCAATTTCATGTATGTAAGGGTATAAAAAGGAAATCAATAAAAACGCATTGAGAAACATTTTTTTAATTGAAACTTTATTTCATTGGTTTTATTATTTCATCATTTTTGTTCACTAAAGCCAGGAAAATTTAGGAGAGAGAGACAGGCATTTTAAAGTAAAGGGGAAAGGAGGGTCGACTTACAGAATTTACGTTTCTTTATTTTAGTTCATTATTAGTTTTTATTCTTTGAAATGGCATTTATCATTTACTTCTGAATTTAAAATTTCATTTTTATGGCAATTTTTAACTACTTAATTATTCGCTGTGTGCTATTATATTTTAAACTAAGAGAGAAAAAAACTTAGTCTGATAATGTAATAATAAATAATTGATACCTATTCCATTGAACTTAAATGTTTAATTAAGTTATTTTTTCATTAATGTGTTGGATATGGCCGATTCTTAAAATTTCATAGTTTCTTTTCTGATTCAAAAACTTAAATTGACTTAATTCATGTTTTTAGTATTCTTCTTTCCTTTTCATAAAAATTTATTTTTTCATCTTCTATAAAATAAAACTTTGACTCATTCTTAAAAAATTTTCATCTTCTTGTGACAAACATCAACAACAAATATCGACAAAATACTTCTTTTTTATTTATCTTGCATTATTAATAACTTCTAATTAAACTTTTTACTTCTCGTTCATTTTATTTTGCTTATGATTTAATTTTTTTTATAAATAAAGACAAAATTCGGCTGTGTTTGTGTGTATAAGTTTTTTTATTGACTAATTTGATTAGTCAAATAGGATAGCCACGAGAACGTTTAGAACACAAAAATTTACCATTTTCTTTTAACAGTACTTTTTTTAACTTTAATTTTTTCCTATTTATCAGACATAAAAAAAACATAATCATAATAATTACTTTCATAGGAGAGTGGTAAAATATATGTTTATATGGTGTATAATGTGTTGTGGTGGGAATTAGCCATCAAATTTTGCATTTTTCATGCTTTCCTCATTTAAATAATTTAATAATCGATTAACATTTAATAAGTGTCTGTCTTATCATTTACTTAATTAATTAATGCGCAATGGATTCAATTTGCTTCATTCTAAATTACTCAATAATTTACTTGTTTTTCATTTTTGTTAGTTAGCATTTTTAATAATCTTCTTCCTCATTTTTTAAAACTAAAACATTCGTGTGTGTTCTTAATCATTATTTTTTTTTTACTAAAACATTCTTATTATTGCCAACGACCACATTCCACTTTCTCTCACAGTTATCAAACTATATCTTCTCTTTCCAACTAACTACCGTCTACTGTCTTCATTGCCTCTTCTTATATGTTCTCTTATCAATTTCAAGATGGGTTTCTTTTACGTGTAGCAAAAATCTTAATTTAAATGTTTAATTAAGAGCAAAAATGTCATCATTTGATGAAGAATTAAACTTCTAACTATCGTACTACATATCATATTTCTAAGATGTAAAATAAATGATAATAAATTTTAATTTTGTTTCATGCTTTTCTTATAAATTATTGAAAATAAGATTTAAAATTATTACATTTTGTTAACGAATTTAGAAACCCTATCTTTAAGCGCTTTAATCAACCATCAATTCAAAATGAACTGATCCTCGACGTTCAGCTCTGTCGTGCATAATGTTGCGTGCCCATGCTTTGCATTCAATATTAATGAGTACACCAGCTATAATAAGAAACAGAAAAATTAATAAATTTTCTTTTTTTAATTATCTACATTTCACTTACTTTTTGGACGCTCAAAATTGATTGCCAAAACTGGTGGCAAATAACCTTTTTGATTCATGAATGGGAAATAATATCCTGGGAATCCACGTTTAGGTATGTAGTTAATAGGTCCCAAATTTTCAATATCAGCAGGATTTTCACCCTCACATGAGACCCAAATCATTTCATGCTACAAAAAATTAGTCAGTCATCTATCAATCATTGTCAATTTTCTTTATTGAAAACTTACATTTTTATCATCTTCTGGAATACCCTTGATTTGTTCTTGCAAATCTTCTGGCATTTTTGAAGGCAGCTCACTTGATCTATTAAAATATTCTGGATTCCATCCATAAATCTAAAGATTATTTTAAATGCAAATGAGTTAACCGCATCTAATGATAATAACCATTAACTAACCTTATTTAGCTTGAGGAAAATACATGGTGAGGCTTTCGCATAACCATACTGATTTTCCTTTGTACACGCGCCAAATGCATTCGGTGATACATCGACACGACAAACTTTTCCATCTTTTGGATGATTTTGAGCATTACATTCCATTCGATTCTTCTCGACTTCTCGATCTTCTTTCTTATAAACTAAAAAGATTTTATTTATGTCATGATATACAAAATAAATTTATTAATAGTTGCTAATTACCTTCCAAGAATTCATCAAGGGCAGAAATCCAATATTCAATGTTAGACTCTTTTGAAGCTTCGAACCACACGAGTGTGCTCTCTACATTCGCTGCATAATTGAAATAACATTGAAAAATGAGTGCATAATTCTCAAAGTTTTATTTATATGAAACTTACACTCTGGAGGCATTGGACGAAATCCGAGTCCGGGATTTGAGCCTATCAAACCATTATCCAAAAGCCATTTCGGTTTGTTGGCATCAAGTGTTTGATAAAATACAGCAAAGATAGCAGCAAAAAAACCGGCAAGGGCAGCATAGAAGAGTACGTAGAATAATAGAATTTTAGCTGAAAAGATAATAGAAAAAAGCGGTTAGGAACGAGTTACGTTTTTTTGTATCAATTAATACGGCAGAGATAATTGAGTTTAAGGAGGAATTTTTTTCATCTTATCGATTTTATCTGACGAGCAAAAATTATCATTTAATTGCTTCAATTGTCATTGACTTATCATTTCTTAAGTAGGAAAATGAAAAAAAATTGCACAAAAGCATGAGCGTTTCATGTAACATTTTTTTAATTACAGATAAGCATTGAAACAAATTGAATGTTGACACATTTATTTCTGTTTCACGAACATGTTAATTTTTTATTACATCTGCTGCTGTTTCTATGTATCAAGAATAGATTCCTTCTCTTATTTACAATAAACTGACATATGACCTTGAAATATCTCATGATTTTCCGTAAATAAAAAATTATTAAACGTGTAAAAAAATAAGAAACGAGTGTGAAATAGCAAAACATCTCAATTTTGTGTAGATAAATTATTAGTTTTCCTTCAATCAATAAGTAACAAGCTTTTCTATTTTTGCCTATTCTGTTTATTATCAATTGATTTGAATTACAGGAAACAACATGAGTTCCTTTGAAAAATATTCTTTTTTACAATTCTTATCGATGATGATTGTGCATTAAGTTCTCATAAAGACATTCATATTATCACAAGTATTTATGGTATTGACTTATCGAGTAATCACAAGGTTATATTGAATAAAGTTAATTTACCTTACGATATAAAAAAAGTTATCGTAATTAAGGGTTTTACGACTTTTCAAACGTTTTTGTTTTGATGAATAATACTGTGAGTTCTTAGAATTTGCGAAAAAAATAAGAAATTTTACGAATGATTTATTGTAAACTACATGTTATTGTAAAGGCAAAATATTATGGGGAATATAGATAGAAATCACGTTTTATTTTTTTTCTAAGAACCACAAATATTGCCTTTTCTTGCTAATCCGTTCAGTTAAATATTTGCTAATTATTGCTAATTATTGACAGTTCGTTCACAGTAGACACTTAAAACTTATCATTCGATAAATGCAGCAATGCAGTGATAAAAAAGTAGTTCGAGTGCTACCTTTCTTCATTTAAAATGTCAATTCGTTTTGTTATGTAATAAAACACACTAAAAATAAACATTGACCCCAAGGGAGTGAGAAGAAAAAAAAGGTAGCTCATTGTGCCATTTGACATTTTAAGCACATTTTATTTTTCATTATTTAATGTTACAATTCATAAAGCGAAGCAAGAAGTGAAAAAATAAAATCAATAAAAAGTAGGTAAGCAGACACAAAAAAAAAGAATTAAGTGAAAAAGTATTAGAAAAAAATAAAATAAAATAAATAGAATGAAAACAGAATTATTAAAATATTTTAACGTCACGCTCATACATAAGTTTTGGAAAGAGAGAAAAAACTCGTGAGTATTGATGTTGACATTCATTGAATATTTATTAATAAATATCGCAATTTATTTGTTATCTCTCTTGATGAAATTGAATTGGGCACAATCAATTATAAATTGTCGGATAGAATTATTAATAGAAGCAGCAATAACAATAAATGTTGTGACTTTAATCACTGTTAATAAGGAGAACTGCGCTCACATTCAATTAGTAAATAATTGAAAATTGTATGCAATGCAATTATGATTATGCAAATAAGTAATACCTAAAGTGAGAAAAAACTTGATTGCAATTCTTTTTCTTGTATCTCACTATTTTTTCTTTTTTTTTCATCGATTTTTCTTTTCTCTGATTATTTAAATTTTAATACCGAAGGTTTTCTTCTTCATTTCCAATATACTCGCTTCGATTTTTCTTTCATGCTTTCACGTTTGCTTTACTTGCTCTATTTCGAATACTTGCTAAATTCACATTTTTAACTATCCTTGTGTATGTGCATGTTAGAATATTCTTTTATGGAATTTTAGAATAGACACACATATAAAGCTAAATGAATAGCATGGAAGAGAAAGAAATTTCTTTTATAGTAAAAGCGATAATAATGACTTGGGTTTGTATGAAAATGAAATATGTTATTGGAAATAGTGATAGAAGTCATTAGTAAATAATAATGGTAATAATAATATTTGACTGTAATATAGACTATGTTTAATTTCACAATTTAATTATAAATAAAACATGAGAGCAAGCAATAGTAGAATGGAATCCTCCATGTTTTTTTCCTCAGTGAGTCTTCCATATCGAATCGAATGTATTACGTAACATCAAAAGAAAAAAAAATCCTTCGAAAAGAATTGAATTTTTTTTTCACTTACCCCAACTTCCTCCTGTTCGTCCTAACAGCTCACTAGTTTCACTATTCCAAAGAAAATGTTTGAAGCCTTCCCATTTGCCCATTTTGGCTGGTCTCGAATAGTATTCACCCTGTTTATTTTTATCGGCCATCCTTTAATTGTTTTTAAATTTTATAATATATGAATAAAATATCGCTTGTATAGCACGACAAGAGCGCAAGAATGAAGAGAATGTTAAAATATTATTTAGAATGAATTTTAAAGCTTTCTTTTTGCACGAGAGAAATTAATCAAACGTATTCACTAGCTTAATAAAATAAATTTTCTTCTTCTGATGATGATGCAATTTTCCTTTTCCACAAAAATTTCTTTTTATTCCCAACAAACGCCACACTAAAAATCCTCTCTTTCCGTTAAATATGGATTCTCTCTCACGCTTGTTCTTGTTAGTTTGTTAAGATCCGATGAACACAACACACAACAGCCAACTGAATTGCTGAAGTTCTGTCTGACATAGAAAATAATATGTAGAGCACTTTTGGATATGACTTTGCTTACTCGTCTGCGCTCTCTTTCTCTCTCGTTCGTGTTGAGTGTGTGTGCGCTGTGCTGTTCTCCAGGCAACATTCGGCTTTTACGTAATGCATTTTAAGAGACAGAAGCGAATTCTAACAATTGCTTATACAAATAGCACATGTTGAAGAAACAAATAAAATATACCGATGTTGCTATTCCCTAGTTCGCGTAACATTTATTTCTCGCGAATACAATATCATAAGCCGATTGTCGCCCGAATAGAGCTCTCTAATATGGCTCTTTGATTCTTCGGCTATAAGGGAATAATTGTATACATATATTGATTTATTCATCACATCTCTTTTCTCTGGAGAAATACTAACATTTGTGTTTGCGCGCAATATAATGTTTTGTTTTCAATTTGAGCAAGCGCCTCACGAAGAGGAAAGAGAATTTTATTTAGGATCTCATTCTCATAGTACACATATATTAAAAGTTTATTCTCTTTCTCTCTCTCATTGCGCAGACTTTGTCTAGCTCTACAATAACAAAAGTAGTCTAAATTTTTAATGAGAAAAATACATTCTCAATGTGTCGATTGCTGTCGTCATCATCACATGGCATTTGAATGGACTAAAACATACAAGTTCATTTTTAAATTTTTCATGTAAAAAAATACCGGCTGAATCATTCTTCTATTATTCTTTTTCTTTTTCGAACTCTTCTCTTATTTAATTATCATAACAATCTTATTTTCAATTTAATTTTAAACAATAATTCTTATCACAAATTCTATTTAATTGACAAATATGTTTGACGATAATTAAACACATGTTTTGAGTTCAAACCATGCGATTTATTTTTTAAATCAATCTATTGAAGCATGTACAATTTCTCTTTCATCACATGTTGGCAAATCGACATTATCGGCATTTTTCTTGTATTTTTGTGAGTGATAACAAAAAACGCTATTGACGTAAAGTTTACATTTTTACTCACAAATTTGGAAATGGAATATTTTAGAGCGAACGAGTGTTTTTTTATCAAATTACATTATTGCGCAAATATAACAATGAATTGTGCATTATGAAGAATTGTTTTAATAATGATTCTACTTAATGATTTATTTACAAAATTGTTTTATTAGAATTTTTAAAAGATTAGCACTTTATATAATACATTTCAAGATATCTTAATGTTTTATGGTGCAGTGTTATCTTAATATCGATTAAAATATTCACCTTTTGATATAAATAGCGTCAATTTTAATAAAAACACAAAAATTTTAACTCCACAGAAAACACTCCAAATAACAATAAACTATAAAATTGAATCATTTTGCTATATAGCGAAACTTGAATGTCTTAAGTAATAACGTGACTCAAAATTGCTTAATTGATCTTATTAAGTTATTAAATATGTCTATACTTGAATGTTGTTGCAAATATTTATAAAATTAATAATAAATTGGGTGTGAAAGTAAACTTTTTATCAAAGGTTATCATTGTAGTAATTGACTCTTTTCGTTATTCATCAAAAGAAGATCAGAGAAATTAATTAATTTGCTTAAAGTTGACTCATACAAAAGTAAAACATTCACGGGAATTTTATAATAAGCAAAATATTGTGTTCAATGAAAAATAACATCAGCTATAAACTTTAATAACCTTAGAATGAATGTGTAATTATATCATTGACTTATAGTTTACAAGCATTCGTTATTGTATCACATAATCGTCAAATTATCGATCGTTTTCTAAGTAAGTAAGCAATAATTATAGTTCTCTTGCTATTCAAATTAGCGCTCTTTTTTCTTGTCTATGACATAACTGATAAGAATGCACTTGCACTTTACCCACCCGTTACTCTTCCCATTTTTGTCTAATAGATAAGACATTTCAGTTTTTTCCGTTGCTTTAACATGTTTCCTTTCATGAGTCATCACTCTTCCGCAAACTTTATAAAGATACTCTTTACACGCGGTAATAAAATAGTATTACACTTTAATTAGATTGCAACTTGCTACGCGAACTTCAAATTATAAACTAACTTCGTGAATCTTTTTTATTTGATTGAATGTGTGTACACACGAAAAGACATATTAACTACTGATAACAATTACATAAAATATTGAAAAATGTATTCCTATTTAATTTAAATGTGTATGAGTAATTTTTAATATGGATTTATTTTGTGGATTAGATTAAATATAATCCTACCGATTAAAAGTTTTAAGTCGATTCATTTGCATTCGTAGAATATAAAGAAGTTTTTTGACAGTATGAGATCATTAACTCTAAATTTAGTATAAAGAATCAATTCACACTTTTCACAAACAAGCCAAACTTTAGTTTTTGTAATAAAATAATTTTTGTTTTATACATATCGAATTATTTAGAGATGAATCATACCTAATTTTATTCAATATATGTTATAGAACATTAAATGAAAAACCTACCTCAATATGACGTCATCTAGAAAATATAAATTTTATGTAATCCTTGGGGAAAATCCATTTAGAAAATTAACATATATGATGAAATAGATTTTGAATGACAGTAAAATAAAATAGGTAATTTCTCATTCTCTTTTCAGAATAAATATTTTATTACTCAATAAATGGTGTTATATCGATTAACAAAATATTTGCTAAAAACCTGTTTTTTCATATTGAATTAAATGTTCAAAAGAATAAAAGTAACATTTTGTGTATGGAATTACTTAATCAAAATTTGTATTTTAATAAGTTCAAAAAATTTCATAGAAAAAGATCTTAAAAGAGAAAAAGACTTTAAATTAAAACAAAATGGTTTTAACATTAACATAGATTACAAAAAACCTCTCGTGTAACAAATCAAGTCTAAAATTCAATTTCATATAACTGCTTAGATTGTTTGTTTCATTTTCTATGAGAAAAACTTTTAATAAAGCATTCAAATGTATATTAAATATATGTCTCAATTAAGTGTGTGTATGTTTTTGAAAAGGCCATAAAATTATTGATGTTTCGATCTTGTTGAAAATACTGCTGCACGAGAAATGTTCTCATATTATTGTTGTGTAAAGTAATTGATTCACTTAAGATGTGTGCTGAGTAATATATTTTTCGAGTTTTTCTGCATTGGCGCCGGAAAAACTATCAATTTGCTGACCTTTCTTGATGAAAACAAATGTAGGCATGGACGAAATATTGTATTGAACAGCCAAGTCTTCGCATTCATCAACGTCAACCTAGAAACGAAAAGATAATTATTACTGATGAATAATGTATGATGACAACTCATTGCATGTTAGAAAACAAGAAAAATGCAATGTTCAATGTCAATGCATGATTAAATTCTAATTCAATTTTATTATAAAGCTTTCATACCTTAACAACAACGATTTTATCGCTGTAAGTGTTTGAAAATTCTTCGAGCTTTGGAGCAATCATCTTACATGGACCGCACCATGTTGCGAAGAAATCTACGATTACCAAGAGATCTCCAGCTTTTTCAAGTTGTGCATCGAAATCAGCCTAAATAGAGAAACACGAAAAGAAGATAGAATTAGTAAAGAGATGAAAATGATTCGTCACTTTATTACGTCACTCATACTTGAGTGATCTTTTACATTCTTTTTATTATTATACTCAATAAAGTGAAATATTTATATTTATATTCATTTGTAAATATGATGAAATTCATAGTTTTCTTTCTCGAGAAACAATATGTGCTTCAATGCGCAAGAAATGAGTAAAAAAAGCGTATAAATCAATAAATTTAATGACACTTGGCTGACAATGATTAGCATGAATTACTTTGCACCCGTTAAAATGATTGATTTCTTGCCTCTTGAAACAAACACATGAACAGAATTTATCAGCCGCAGACATTTTCTCGTCACGATTAATTTTGAAAACAGAAAATATGAAAAATCTTCGCGTAAAATTGCGAAATAGATTTCTGCGATTATAATACAAAATTGAACATGGTAACAAGCAATTTCTCTTATCATATTACAGCACTTTAATGATTTTTCATTTGTTTTAATGAGGAAATTATCCTAATATTTCATGTATGAATTTTTATTTCATATTTTATTGATATTTGCACTTTATTTTTTTATTTACATTTTTATATACTTACTTTATCCTTAATAAGGTACACCATTTTTCTAAAGAAGTTGCTTCTTGTGTCCTAAACTCACAAAATTAAAATGATTTCAAATCGAAGCGTTTGCGGCTGGCAAAAGTGAAGATGTGTTTGTGCAACTTGTCGACAGAAAACTTTGATTCAAATCGAATGTCGAATAGTTTTGAATTATGAGAGACAGTTACGCTGAATCATTAGAAGGTTTTATTAATCGGTCAACGAAAATTGCAATTGCTTTGCTGCTTATCATTGTCATTGTTTACATTTTTTTGCTAATAAATTTTTTTACAAAATGTAAACAAAACATTGGAAAATTTAGAAAAATTATCCTTTTTATCCTAAATATTCTATAGAATATTTTGATAGTTATACCAATTTTTTGCAATTGAATTATTTATCAAACTACTATTAAATTAAATCGAAACAAAAGAAAATTCCCTGGAAAATACATTAAAATTCAAATGTCACACGACATTTTTTGTTTTGTGTGACATATGGTTTTCGTTGTCTCCAATCGCTCTCTTGTTGCATGACAAAAAAAAAAATACTCGACGCCTGTATGATTTTCCCTTTTAAAACATTCAGTTGAAATTTAGAAAATCGTAAGTTTTTTTTTGTCGAATCTACCTGGGACAAATTATCATTTTTTAATTATTAGGTCCTTCATCTTCTTAAACTTACTTTAAAAAAATAGAAGTTAAAACATAAAAGCGTTACTTTCATATTAGAGAGATATCTTTATTATTTTTCAATATTATTCATCTTATGATTCTTGACATAATTTGTTGGCAAAGAATTTATATTTTAAGTCATATATTAATAATTGTATTATTTTCTTTACTCTTTACTCAGTTGAGCAGCGTTAACATTTAATATTTCTCAAGAAATTTACATGATCTTTTATTGATTTTTAATAAAAATAAATCATTGCTATATGTTTTCTCATTCACATTAAATATATTTGCTCTCTTTTATTAAATTACTAATCAATTTCTTTGTATTCTGTTTCAAAGCTTCAACTTTAAATTCACTCTTATCCACAATTTTTTTTGTATTCTCACGACTTTTTTAATCCATTCTGTTTCAAAAAATCTAAATATGTAGGTAATTGAAAATATTCAAAATTTTCACAATAGTTGCTATAATATGACTACTACACAGAATTTCTCCGTTTAAATACGTGAGTTTTTGAGTTTGTGTGTGGATGTGTGCTTAAAATTAATTAATCAACGTGCTCATTATTATTGTTCCTAGAAAATTTAAATTTTCATGTTTGAAATTTCAATTTTATTGAAAAATTAGTCTTGAAATTTTTTATTCTCGTCTTATCATAAAATACATATTATTCATACCACAACAAAAAGAAAATATGAAAATTGTTTTTGATTCATTTTTTTAGCAGTTTTGAGCAAATTCTCTAAACGTTTTTTTAAAAAATATCAACCAATTATTTATAATTTTTTTACCAACCAATTACCAATTTTTTAACTAACCATTAAAACTTTAATTTTAGCCAAAAAATACTTTTTGTTGTTTTATTAAAAGTCTAAGTTAAAAAGTATATATATATTGAGCCTAAACGAAATATATTTTTTACTTTAGATCCAATACTGACGGTATTGTAAAATCTTTTTGTTCGCTCAACATTTTTGAATGTTCCTTGCATGTATGCAACTTCTTTTCCTTCTTTGCAAAAATTTTCTTATAAATGAGATATCGAACCTTGCATACACAACAACACAAGATATGAACGATTACGACAAAGAAAATTGCAGCAACACATACGACAATTGTTTTTCCTGGTTTTTCCCAGTTCACCAATGGGTAAATCATTGGCCTAAAGTCACGATCCGTTCCACCTGATAGATAATAAATCAGCGAGAATAACGAATAAGCTAATCCCAAACCAGCTAAAATATAAAAAAATATTTAAACATGATTCATTTTGATTGATTACTCTTTATATATACCTGAGAAATAAATATCAGGATCCATTCGTACAGGATGACCTACTAACAATAAATCGGCAAACATTAATGCTGCCAAAACAGCATGCACAAAAAAGTTGATCAAGTCAAAGGAATGAGTCTCTGTTTGGATGAATGAAAATTAATCATTTATGATTGACAAGAAATTCAAATTTAATACCGTACCAGCATCGTAGACTGTTGTCCAATATAAAAAGGTCCTGCAATCAAATTGTTTATAAATAATTATTTTTCCGTGAATGTAATTTGAGTAGGATTCTTTTAACTTATTGCGTAGATCATAATGTCAATCAAAATGAATTTCGTGTGAATTTTCATAAACGTTTTAATAAAAATTCTATACAAACCACAACTCATTTTATGACGTTGTAGTTTATTGAAAAGATATTCTTCTAAATGAAAATTTTGTGACAAGAAGTTCTTTTTTCTATACTACTTTCAACACAAAAAAGTCTTCAGTAGAAAAATTATAATTTTTGATGAATGATTTTCAAAAAACCTACACAATGAATGCATAAACTGTTCCAACAGAATAACAAATCCAATAAAACTGCTGTACATAGCCAACTTTCGTCTGCAAAACGAATTCATAATCGCGATTATTATCCATTAAAGCCTTTGTGCATATAATTGCGGATAGCCAGCCCTATGAAAAATAAAAGAGAAATAACAGAGCATAAACGGATGAAGTTTTTTTTAGCTTGGTGTGTGTATGTAATTTTTTGTTTGAATAAAGTGATAAAAAAATGGTTTAATATAAAAAATGATATAAATACCTGCACAACACAAATTAGTACAGTCCAATGAGTGAGATATATCCACCATTTAGCGGCATGATTTTCATCCAACTCGGTCGCAGGGAGTTTCTCTCTGCCAATTTCGATAGCTGAGCAAACGATTATCGTAAGAAAAACTATGGCACTAATCCAACGATAGAGCAAGTAAAGGAGTAAGACTTTTTTGTGACTTTGCCATTGGCAAATGTGCAAACTTGCGATATCTTCAGTCTTCAAGCCAGAGCTTAAGCCTCGAAATAGTCGCGCAACCATATTTTTCCTGTCCATGTTTTGAATAAAGATTGAAAGAATTGAATAAATGTGTTATTATAAAATTTTGTATTGATTTAAGGCGAGTGTTTTTTATACAATAAAATGTTTAAAAAAATAATTTTCAGCTATGTGTGTGAGTGTTCATGACGACGACGGCAATTAAAAAGGGTAAAAAATCTTCATCGACATTTAAATATTTTTTGTTTATGGCGGAAACAAATATAAGCAAGCTATAATGATATTTTCAATAAAATTTCATCTATCATGACAATGATAAAGATTCAATAAAAATATTGTTGCTATTTTATTTGCTATTACAAGAAAAGAAAAAGCACATAAACATCATTATTTTCATTAATTAATTATCTAATTACTAAACTTTTTAAATCTATTTACGAGAGCCTTTTCCTATATTGCTATTTGAGAGAGGTTATTGCAAAAAAGGAAAAACTTCATAATTGGATTTTATCTTCTTTTTTTAATTAAGCTTCTGTGACTTTTGGTGCATTGAAATAAACTTTCATTTCGCTCTCAATTTTTTCAATTTTTATTGCATGAATTTAAATTAGGTAAAAAAAATCGTGAATGTCAAAAAAACGGAAGACATCAAAAGAAAATGTTTGTGGCAAGTAATGAACTTCTTCTTAGTACAGCATCCTCTTCAAATTTTTATGAGCTAATTTCCATTTTTTGGGTAAAAACATTAAGAAGGGTAGCAGAGGTTGCAGATAAAATAAAATTTAATATTAACTGTTTTTTTGGAAGAAAAAAATCTTGTAATGATTTAAAGAGAAAAGCCATGGTGATAATTTATGTTAAAAGATTTGAGCGAAAGAAAATTTACAAATCTTTTTTGTTTACATTTCGCCATTTGCAAATAAAAGATTTTTAAAAGTGTATGAAAAATGATAAAAACTTTAATTAACACTTTCCGTATTGTGTTCTGTGGTCCATTTCTAAACAGATTGATATTGATCTTTTTGATCGGTTGAGTATTTTCCGAGTTATGGACGTTTTAGAAAAAAACCGGGATTTTTCTGGTTATTGATTTTAATCACTCATAACTTTTTAACTACAAAAGATATTTTTATTTTACTTGTGGTACCTAAAAGTACTCAAAAGGGGCTTAGTTTAAAAAGTACTGGTAAATTTTTGTTAATGAAAAACATTTAAGAAAACTTCGAAGATATTTAAGGTAAAACAATTTGAGAAATTTGAAAATTTTAAAAGAAAATCTTTTAATTGAGTAAGAAATTATCGAGTAACTTGCTTCTAAACATAGAGGAAAAATTGGCATTTTATGGAAACTTGTCGATATTTTGTTAAATTATCGCAACTCAGTTTTGTTTTAATTTTAAACCAAAATTTTTATCTATTGAAATCAATTTTAATAAACAATAAAACTCGTAACCACAACATTATTGAATTTTTATGGTATTGGGCTCAATGCGCAATGATTTCATACATGATAAACAAATTTTTTCAAGAGCTGAACAAAAGGTAATCAAGTGTATCGTGTTTTATACCAAAAAGGATCATGACTCATCAGTTCATGCGAAAATTTTGTATATATTCACGATGATTGAGAAACGGAGCATATTTGATGAGTTTTGAGTAAGCAACTTTTATAAGATCAATATTGAAAATGTTGAATGATTCAATTATGCTATTGCTTTATTGTAATAGATTTTCAATTCAAACTGGTTAAGAGAAATTTTATTCGAAACAATCAATATTTATTGTACAAGTCATGAATTTTAAAATAACTTTTATATGGCATATAATGTCAATTTTGTGGTAGTTATCGATTAAAAACATAAATTCATTTGTCTATAATTAAGAGACAAAAAAAATCTTGCAAAAATCAACTTCACAACTTAATTTTAAAGCTTAAGAAAAACACAAATAAATTATTGTTTGCAGTTCGTGACATAAATGCTAATCAATGACCATAAACTTTATAAATACATTTAGGAATTTTTAGAGACGACAGCAAGCAAGAAAGCAAAGATATAAGGGTCAAAAAGCAAATAAATTTTCGTGGAAATTTCATTGAAAAGTTTTCTTTCTCTTGAGAATTGTCATTAGAATTCATGATAAGGGAAGAAAAAACTTTTCCCAGACAAATTTCTTGTTACACTAAAAAATCAATTAATTCACACTAATATTTTCACATCTGCTGCTAATATGATAAGTATGCCAGAATATAAATCATTCATAAATAAGCTTTTTCTTTTCTTGCTCTACTTCTATCGATTTCCCTTATGTTGTCATCTCAATTTTAATCCTTTCACATTGACACAATACACAATGAAAAAGATTCATTAACAATTCATGACTCTCTGGATGTGTGCTTATGCATACACGATAAATATTTTGTATTAATTATTCAAAATTCTTCGTTTTTGATAATGTTTAAGGAGTGTATTATTTCTCACTCTTATTATCTTTTTAATTTCATCTTTAATACTTTCTTAATTTATTCTGCGGCTTGCCATGATAGATTAAAATTTTAATATACTTCTTTCAATCAATAACAGTATAATTAATAACAATTTCGAATGATATATTAATAACTATAAACTAGAACACTTTTTCTACTTTTTAAATTTTTAAAAATGAATATGAATGGACAGATGTTTATCGTTTGAATTTTCGTATGTAAATGACAGACAAAACGAGACGATCATCATTCATTCGCTGTTTGGACACGGATTTATGGATTTTAATCGAGTAAAAAATAACAATGATATTTGCTCCATTCATACATAAAATGAGAATGCTGATGAACTTTTCAATGCAAAATTTTTTATTAGAAATGCGAAAACTATTTTTTATATTATCATAAATTCCATTAATATTTATGAATAACTGACTATATTGGTTTAATTTGGAGTGTTTTGTCTGTTAATTTTAGTTAGATTATTATTTGTATGTGTGAGATATTCATAATATAAAGTGAAAGATTTTTATCTTAATGACAAATAATTATAATTTAAAATAACACTCATAACGGAAAACAATAATCAGCTATAGAATTCGGAAACATTTAAAAAAAGCTTTTTTCTAAAAAATAATTTAAACTAAAATTCAATGAAAATTGATGCGTGACTAAAATATAAGTAGACAAAATAATTTCTAAATGAAAATCTCTTGAGCTTCAATGAAATTTCACAATCATGTTTTATTGAGCACAGAGAGAAGAAAAAAGTTTAAAGCTTCTTTATGTTTCCATTTGAGTTCCTCGAGCAAGATTCTAATTAAATTAACATAAACATTGTAAACGAGAACAAATGAGAAAGCGGAAGTAATTTGATTGATAGCTCTAAGCTAAATTCCAATTTAAAGTTTCTATGGTGAATGAAAGTTTATTAAATGAATTGATTTAATATAACAAAATGAATCTTGAGTTAAGATCAATAGAAAGTAATCAATTGTGATAAGTCTTAGAAAACCTTTGCTCATGAATAATTTATTATCGATAAGCTCTCTTTTTCTATATATGAGTGTATTTTTGTACGAGAAAAGTTTCTAAATTACAAATTAGAATTTGTATTTGTATATCATGACGATACATCATGATGAAATACAGTTTAGCGGTCGTTATGTTCATTTTGCTTGCTTACGCTAAAGCCATTCATTCGTGAAGACAAAAAAAATAAATGTAATTATGAATAATTTGATAGCAGAAAAGATTGAAGACTTTCTGTGTTTTATTGCAATATACAAAGAGCACGCAATTTGTTTCATTTTCACTCCTCTTGACCATCATCTAGAGACGCAATAAGTATCTCTCATGATCCTTTTAATGATCATTATATTGAATTTTATTGACTCAAATCTCTGCTTTATTGAACATATTCTCGGTAGTGAGACGACACAGATTATAAGGTTGCAAATAAATTGGCCTTACTACCTACATGAGAGAATGGCACATATATCGATTTACTAACCTCTCTCTCTTTCCCTTCTTTTTTTTATTCTATTCACATACGTATAATTTAAAAATGAGGAAAATTTAACTCAGAATTGTCTTTAAAAATTTAAAATATGAAGTATACATATGGCAAATGCACCCAAAGAAAAAAATCAACAATTTGAATTGCTCAAATTCGACCAAAAAATTTGTCAAAATTCACAATTTTTTAGCAAAAACGCAAATGTGGCTCTTTTTTGAAATTGACAATTCATTGTCAATTTTTTACAATTTACATTGTTGAAAAAAAATACAATTTTTATTGTCAACTTTAACGATTCAATTGTAAATTTTGAATTTAACAACTTTTATTGTTGATATTCACATCGAAAATTGCTACATGGAAAAAGAAATTTTTAAAAAGAGAAAATAACTTTTTATTTTTTTTTAATTTTAAGTTTTAATGGTTTTATATTTTGATAATTTCAAAATTTAATTTCGATAAATTATTCATTTTAATAGTTAATTCTGTGATTATAAAGATATTTTAGCAAAAATAGGCAATGAACTACTTAGAAAAAAACAAAAATGAAAAGTTAAGCAACGTTTAGGACAATTGATACTTAGATGGGAAACCGCATTTGACAAATAAAATTGTTGAAAATAACAAAGTTCATCGTAAACAATTTTAATTTTTTAAATTTTACAATTTCCATTGTCAATTTTGACAGTTCAAATCGTTATAATTTTTAACAATTTTGATCGTAAAATTAACAATTTCATTGCGAAAAATATTTGACGATGGCATTGTAAAAATTGTTCACTACGTAAATTGTGGATTTTTATACTAAAACAACAATTCCATTGTTGATTTTTTCTTTGGGTGTGGGCGAGGTTTTGAATTTTATATGCTTTTTTTGTCATTTATCTTTTATCTGTTTTTAAAAAATTCATTTTGAAAAAGACTTCTAATATTGTATTAGCTTTAACTTTGTTTTAAGTAGTCCTAAACTTTTTATAAGTGATTTTTGTGTTTAGGTTTTACGTAACTATTGAAGAATTTATAAAATAAGCATCTTATGAAAAAAGTTTTGTTGAATATAATAAAATTGGCTATTTAAAAGGATTCCAAGAAGAATTTTAAACCCAAAGAACCTCAATTTGCCATAATTTCATGCTCTTTTTTGATAAATTTACAGATCAAATCTGTTTATTCTATAACTCACTGTGATTTCGTGTTAAGTCGATAAAGCTGTATGTGATCATGTAAATAAAGATGAGGATTCAATTTAACAACTGAAGCAGAGAGGGCATAAGGAAAAGTTCAAAAGTTGATGTGTGCAGCCTCAAGAAAATAATAATATTTTTCTCTCTTACATTTTTTATGCCTCATTTTATATTAATAAATTTTCATGTCCCAAATGTGAGTAAAAGAGTGTTTGGAGCTCATACTGTGTGTTTGCCCTTTTTTTCTTATTTTGCATAGAATACAATGAAGGGGTCTTTTTACTATAACGCAATTGTGAGATAACAGAGGTTGTATGATAAAAGCTTTCTCTTTTTCTTCCATCATATTTCCTTCCTACTTGCTTAGGTCTTATTCTTTTTGCTCCTTATCCATTTAGGGAATAAGAATAAAACACATTGTGTCGAAGAATCTTTTTTTCTTCATTTTTTGTGTAAGGAATTGATGTTTTTTGATGAAAATGAAAGTGAGCAAGATAATATGTAAATGTGCCTTACTAGACTGATCCCACGCCCAAATAAAAATGAAAAAGAAAATCGTAATAGAAAAAATCAATTTAAATGAAAAATCCTAAAATAAATTTTTACCGCGCGCACATGTTTCTAGGTCACGACTTCTTTTCCAAAGGGGATTTTTCATGTAGTCATAATTTAAAATATTAACTTCGTTCACATGATTATTATTATTGTACATGGAAAAGAAATTAAATTGCCGTAAACGCTGTCAGAAGAAGCTTTCATAATTCACATATATCTTCCGTTCGAGTATATGTAATTGCACAATTTCTAAACGAGACCAAATAATGGCGAAAGAGTGAAGCAACTTTTTATCGCATTTTGGCATTAAAATCACGATTATTATGGGAATAAAAGTTTGTAATGGTTCGATTATAAAATTTATGGATGAATTTGTGAAAAAAAATAATGATTGAGTTGAAAACAAGCAAACAACAAAAATTTTCTTCCAAATGTTACCAAAAAATGGTTTTTATAAAAAGCAGAAGCATTTTTTAAATTTATCATAAAAAGAGGAAAAGAAAAGTTTTTAATTACAATTAAAAGAAAAAAAATCCAGGGATCCTGGAAATGACCGTTATTACCGATAATTTAAAAAAATACGTTAAAAAGAAATAACGAAAATTTTTTAAAACTTCGTATCAATCTGTCTTAATCATTTTTTTATTGCATTTAGCTTTATGGAACTCAAAAATATTACTTCTTAAGCAGTCGAACATGATTTAAGATATTTTTAAAAGATTCACAATTTAAATTTTTCGGATCGCGCACTTGAGTGCGTTCAAAAATTTCGTTAAATTTCAATTTTTCTAAACACAACATAACTGTCATTTTTGAATCCAGGATCCCTGGGAATTATTAAATAATTATATTAATAATAGACTAAAGTGAAAAGCTTGTAAAATGATAAAACTTCAATTAAATGAAATAATTTTTAATTTAGTAAAACAACACTATTTTTAATGAAAATTCAGCATGAAACATTTTGTTGCCACACACTAAAAGTGCTAAACTATGATGCGTGACATATGTCATTAATATAAAATGTTCATGATGTTCTAAAACAAATTAATTGCCAATGAATATAAAAATATATCCTAAAGTTTTCTCATGCATGTGTTCATGACACATGTGTTAAATCCTTGAAAGAGAAAATCTCTGCTCTCATCCTTTTATCGCTCGGAATAGTAAATGTTCTTTGCTTCATATTTGCGAACCGAAATGAGAGCACAGCTGAATATAAAAGTCTAAGCACATACAACATTTTCTCTCTTTTTCTTTTCTAGAGAGAAAGAGAGTGCAAAAAATCGAAATTTTAAGGGCGGTTTCACGTACTTTTTTAAAAATTCACTGAACAAGAGTGCAAAATAAAAACAAAATGTATGTGCGAAGATTGAAATTGTAAATATTTAATGATGTTATGCTGCTCTCTTATAATTTCCACATGAAAATGCATAACAGTAAGAAGAAAATTTTTAGAATTTCCAAAAATAAAAATAAGAAGCAAAATAAAAATGAAAAAATAAACAAATGACATATGATTTTATCTACAGAAATGACATAAGCATGAACACATCACAAAACAAGAAATTTTTGATTATTGATTGAAGCATATCACAAAAAATGAACAGTTTGCACCACCAACAACACCCAAAAATAGAGAGAAAGATGAAATGGCAAAAACAACAACAAAAAACTTCAAACATAGCAAGAAACGAGGAGAGGTTTTTTTCGCAAAGCTACAAGGTCACAACATAATTTTTAAATGTGCACACATAAAAGGATGGGCGCTACCCGATGTAGAGAAATGAAAAATGCATGGGAAAGTTGGTGGTGAAAAATATAAAAAAAATAAAAATAGATTTTAACTTTTTTGGTTCTTCATGCTCCGTCACTTCATACTGTATTCCGATCGTCGTTTGCATAGTTGAATCTCTAACTTTCTTTCTTTTATTTTTTGCACCAGAACTCAAAAAGTTGCTGTCGCTTGAAACTCACAAAACAAAAAGTTGCGTCTTTTTTCTTTCTTTTTTGTTGTTCTTATTTCTTTAGATATATATCACAAAATTGTCAACACACCGAAAGAAAATGTACTTAAAAAAGGGACAGAGAAAGAGATAATTTAATAAAAATTAAATAGAAGAGATAAAAATTAAGCAGTAGCACACTTAAAGCACAAAAGCCAGCTCTCTTTGAACCTTTTTTCTTTATTCGTCTCGAATAGGCTTTGTATTACACATAAAATTTATAAAAAAAAAAATAGAAAGAGAGTTGAAATCACTAAAAAAAGAACTTTTTTTTTAATAATTTCGCGTTAAACTTCTTTAAGTGTGTGTAAATTTGCAACTTGTCTATTTAAACTAAAATTTACATACTTCGAGTCTTTCTCTCCGTTGCATATCTGAGAGAGCCGCAAGTTAAACTGAAAAGAATTCTTTGAGATAACTTTCACCCCGTATTGTTTGTATGTATGATGCGAAAAGAGAAAAGAGAGAAATATTTCCCTTTTTCATGCAATCCTTCTCGCGCATGTCAATTGAATTGTTGAGTGGCGCTCGAAAGCATGGGTTTCAATGTCAAGTACACCATGACAACACAAAAACTGGATTTTCTCTCTTTCTCTCATTTTTTTTGTATCTCTACAAAACATGTGTCTATAGATGTATGTTGTTATAGGGCTTCAAAATTTGCTCGCTCATATGAGCTTTTTTGTCGAGATTTTTTTTCCTCTTTAACTCATTCCACCCATTTTGTTCCTTTGTGTTTTTATTTTTTTCTCATTTTTTGCAAGCATTACTGTGCTTTTGATGATTTTGCTTATTACCAATAGGTGTGTGATTTAACACTTTTTTACTTGTTTTAATTTGCTATATGAAAATAATACGTGATTACGTTAAACATGTATTATGGATGTAATGTGGTTTTGATGATGATATCTTTTATTTTTTAAAAATTAGGAATTTGTTTTAAATTATATTTTTTGGCAGCATCATTGGCAAATCATGGTCATATGATTAAACTGACGTTTAGATTTTTCATTCATACAGACTATTGCCAAAAAAGTCAATAAGCTTTTTTCTTTAAATAGAACTTAGAAATTATCAAGGCAAAAATCACTGGAGCAACGAAAATTTATTTTTGTTTCCTATCGTTGTCCATTGTTGCCCGTTTTTTACATTTTTTTATTATTGTTATCCTGGAGGGCCAAACAGGATTTTTAGCCGTTAAATTTTTTTAAAAAAATAAATGTGTTTAAGTGCGCGCGAACATTAAAACGAATTCAAACAAACAAAGACTATATTTAAATATTTAGTTTTGCTTATAACTGCTGCTTTTACAGCTCTTAACAACACAACTCTTTCCCATTTTATTTTTATGCAAAGAAAACTTAATTGTATTCAAAAAACTTAAATTAAATACAAATTCAATTTAATATATTCAACGGTTTTTACTTAATTTGAATTAAGTACCGAAAATGCGCAACAAAAATTTTGGTGCGCAAATTGGTACTTAATTCAAATTAAGTAAAAATAACGGTCTGTTTGGCCCCCCAGGATTGTTATATAACATTACATAAAAATGTAAACAACGACATAAAATGTAAACAAAATACTTACGAAATTTAGAAAAAAATACTTTTTTTTAATTAAATACGTGATCAAATATATTGATATTTATATCAAAATACTTGGAATTTATTCCTTGTCAAACTGTTATTAATATAAAATGAGAATAAAATAAATTTTGCAAAATTCAAATGTCATGCGACATTTTTTGTTTCATGCCACTTGTGGTTCTCGTTGCCCATTTGTTGCCCAACAGAAAAAATGTCGCCCGTCGCCCGAGTGATTTTCGTTTTGGAAATTATCTTACCTATTTATAATTATTAAATTTTCTTATTTTATATATTTCTTATTTTTTAGATAAATATTAGCAATAATTATTCATTCTTTAGAAAATTGAAATTGATAAAACAAGAGAAATTAATTAATTAAAAGCAAACCAAATGTAAGAGTTCAAAATTGAAAAAGTAGAAGTGAGATAGAACAAATCATTATAAAAGAAAAACAAATGAGGTATAAAGCAAAATAACAAAAAAGAGCAGAGAGAAAAGGAAGAAAATCACGAAATTAATTCATTTAGGTGTAATTTATTATAGAAGGATGTTTACATTTAATGTACGTGATAATTTTCCAAGGGATGTTAAAAAAGACTTTTCCTTCCTTAAATAAGATATAATCAAAAAAAAATTATGTCGTTCACAGTAAGGGTCTCAAAGGATGAATAAAAATGTGGGATGAAAATATCACATGATACGTGCAATAACAATTATACTGATAAATTTATTTAATAAAGAATGAGTAATACAATTTCATGACATCACACACATGATTTGAAATGATGACGATGACGACGAGCGATCGATTGAGACATTTATTTTTCTTGCTAATTTGATTCACACGTGCAGACTTAGATTTGTAAAAGAATTTTAGCACATGCTGAGAAAACATTAATTCTAAGAGTTTTCAATTTACCAAAAAGGTTTTCACACGCCTGTTGGGACTTTCATACAAGAAATTAATTACAACATTGTAATTTGAAATTTAAAACAGTCGATTTGAAATTTAAATTAGAAAAAGAAATTCAATCATGTGAAACATCAAAAGAATTGCAATAATGAAAAAAATTCTTATTTCATTTTTTTTTTGAATAAAATTACATTTTTCATTCTTCTTTTAAAAAAGCTTTTTACTTTGTCATTATTTTTATCTCCTTTTAAAACTATATAGTATAATTTTCATTCATTCATGCTTTTTATTTAACTTTTCAAAAGCGTCACGAAATGCACGGAAGCAATTTCATTCGTAAAACTTCTTTATTCGTATGAAGAAAAGCAATTTTGAACTTCAAATGAATAATTTAGTTTTTTCGTTGTCAGTTTTTCCTTGCAGCACAAAATAATCACATCGAAAATGCTGCCAAGTAATTTAAAAAGCTCTTTAGAGCATTTTAAAATCATTCATGTTTAAATAAATCGAATTTACACAGTGAGAAAACGAGAAATGCATCTCAATGTTCCCTTCATCTGTTGTTTATAATATAAATTGTTTTTTACTGAAAGCGCACAAAGATTTTCTTTAAAAATAAAATTGAATATTTATTATTAAAAATGAAATGACATTTGTAGATTTTCTGTAAAACTGACCTAATCAATTTCTATCACAGAAGAGACATAATCAATAATATGACTTTCAATTTTTTATGAATGCATTGACATCAGTCATAATATACCCACGCAAATATGATAAAATTGTAAGTAATCCATGCGAAGAAATATTGTGTACTCAAAGAGAAGAAAATTTTTAGTGAGTGGGAAGTAGCTAAAGATCAAGAAGACGAGAGAATAACTAAAAAAAGGTTCATTTTCTTTTTTATGGTTGTTTATTAGAGAGTATTCTTTGATGATTGTCTATAGAGAAACTTCTCAAATATAATAAAACTAATTTTTTTTTAAAACATTTTAAATGTTCATTTTTCTTATTAATTCAATTAAATAGCTTCATTCGTAGTCAACCAGTGAAAAGATTTTATTTCTAAATTCTTATAAATCTCAATCTCTTCGCGCTTCTCCCTTTCTTCGCTTCTTTAACTGTGTAAACATCGCAAAGGTTAAGTATCTCTAGAAAATTACCTAAAAAATACTTCGTAGAACCGTCTGAAGAAAATGATTTAGCAAAAGGGCCAAATTTGATGTTATAAAGCTTTTTATTAGTCCAAATAAACACCTTTCTTACCTTCTACGCTTGTTGGAATTTTTCATTTATAAATTATTTTCGCTTTAAAACAAAATATGATAATGAGTCTATTTAAATTTTGAGACTAGTAAGGTTTTATCAAAATTGAAAATAAAATACCCTAAAAATACCATAATTACTTTATTTTTTGTTGTTTATTATTGAGTAATGAAATTGGTTAAATAAAAATGTAAATAATTTGACAATTATTTGCTTTAAAGCCTGATAGTCCCGTTACAAAATCGAAAATTCAAACTGATTTTCTTGGAATTTTCACACCCCCTTCGAAAACAAAATTAAAAAGAAAAAAAATTTTCTTTCTTTATCTTCATTTCTGACTCTTAATAAACATCGTACAGTATCTAGTTGTAAATTAATATCAGTTAAATATTTGTAGAAGTGTGCAAAATACTTTTTTTAAATTTTTTTTGTGAAATTAAAATTAAAAATTTTTATTTTCGAAAGCGTAGTTGCACACCACCAAAGAACTTCGAAACATTCGGAATTTTTAAATGACCGGTTTTTTTTGTGGACTACCAGGCTTTAAAGTTTAACTTTTTAATGTCTACAAAAGGCGAAAATTGGCATCAAAATATTTCAATTTCAAAATTTATTATTTTACAATACTTTAAATTTTTATGTCAGCTTTTATATAAAATGAAATGAAAATTTAAAATGAGCTCACGTCATCATGATTTTTTTTCAAACTTTATTCTCATCACTCAATTTTGTTCCATCATTTTCCCAATTCATTTTCAAATCATCATTAAGCTTTTTCTCTGCCCCTAACTGAAACTTTTTTTCTCTCTTGTATTGCATAGACTTGTAGCATTTCTGTTAAATTGGTATACTTAAAAATTAAATGAGAAAAAAATGCGAATAGCAGAGAGAGAAAGAATGTAACAACCAAATGGAGATGAAGCAAAAATTGTAAATAAAATGTTCATGTTAAAAGGGCGAAATAAAAACACGAAATGCGAAACATTTAATTTCCTTTTTTCTCTACAACTTTTTACCATTAAAAAGTCAGTCGAAGCATGAATGAGTGAAAGAGCAGTTAGTACCTTTCATTCTCTTCTGCTGACACCATTTTATTTTCATACATGTATAAATGACAATTTAGAATGGTGAGCAAAAGTTTTTGACATCTATACTATGCATATTTACCCTTAAAATGATTTGTTCCGCTTCCTCAAGCACATCAACTCTGAATTTTTTTTTCTATCATTCCATACAAACTGTTTGTCACCGGATATAAAGCTAATTAGAGGGAAAAAAGTTACTCGCTCTCTCGACATGGATGTTTTTCCGCGACAACAGCTCGTTTACTCAAGAGCTAAAAAATCATATTCATTTACTCAAGTGTGTGCATTGCGTCATGTCATTCACTTATTTCTCTTGTCAAATTCAATTATGATTGTCAAGACTTTTCTCTTGTCGTTCGAAGCGACACTTTGCATGCCTTGAACAAATTTTTCTTCCTTTTTTCTCTCATGTGAAGCTGAAAATTTCATGATTGCTGTGTGGTGTGCGCTTAAGTCCCTGAGGTATTTAAAGTACGAAATTTTTTTCTCATTCTCACCAAAAGAATTTTCTTTTTCATTTGCCTTAAAGCTGTTGAAGTTTTCACTCTGTTCATCGCTCATCGCTCAGCCACAACAAAAATGAAAGGTGTAGGTATGAGCTGAATTTGTATAACTAAGGTAAAATTTACATAAGTATGACTTACTTGGATAAGATACTAAAAACTGACTGTAAATATTTTTATTATTTTGTAGTGATAAAATTTAAAAAATATTTGATTAAACAAAAACTAAATTTCTTTTACTTAGTTTTTAAACTTTGTAGACTATCAAAGTAGTTTATGTTTGTAGCTTGCAAAATTTTTCCTCATTTTCTTCTTATATCTGTGGAAGCTCTGAGTAAGAGAAATGAAAAATAGCGAAGAGCAGAAAAGCGTCAGTTCACTCTCCCTATTGAAATGATAAATTGAGATTAGAAGCTTGCCGTTTGGTGCACAATATACGCTCATACATATTGTGAAACACAAAAAAGAACGTAATGCAAAAGGAAATGAATGAGATTTGAGTTGTAAAAAAATACTAAATAATTTCACCCCTCAACAAAATAAAGAAAGAGATTCAAACTGATTTTCCTTAATGTCATGGCTATAATACATAATAGCCTCATATTTAAATCCTTTTCCTTTCAAACATAAATCTCATTTATTTTATTACAAGCCCCATCGATAATGTCGTGAAATGGAAAGAAAATAACGCATGTGTATGTGAAAAGGCAAACATGAAATTGCCCTCCAATGATTTTCCTTTATTTCTTTTTTCCATTTTTTCGTATTTGGCTAATTCTACATGAAAATAACTCATGATAAATAATAACGGTTTTTCTAAATTTAAATTCTTAAATGTCGTTAAATATTTAATTTTATTTCTTACCTTTAGATTTATACTTTTAAAGATATCAACACATAAATCGTTTTTTATATTTTATCAAAACTTCTTTAACTGAAATAATAAAAAGGAAGCATGAGAATTTTCTTTCACAGACGAGTTCGAGAAAATTGCATTTACCATTTAAGGCGAGTGAAAGCAAAAGCGAGAAACAGACAGGAAGAAGAGAAATAAAACTTTTTAATACATTAAGTTAATGTCTTGCAACATTGAGGTAGGTGAAGATGAAATAGGGACGACTACCATCATCATCATCAAAGTTTTCTCACAAGCTGCTTGCGCCTAGTACTGCTGTTTGGTGTGAGATATCACAATATAATAAATGTGTTATTTTAGCATAAAAATGTTTATGTCTATTTGATGTTATACCATTTCTATATATATAGAATACTTACTTACGAGGCAGAATGAATAAGAACATACAGTTGAAAATGTGGGTGGTAAAAATAAAATCTCTCAAGAAAAAATGTCAACTTTTTTATTTCTATTCTTTATATTCATATTGTATTCTGAAATATATATGAAGATGTAGCGCAAAGAGGGGTGTCAAATCAAACGGTGAAAATACGCAAGAAATAATAATAATGCTTGCAACGTTGAGCGGATTGGGTTGAGATTTATAAATAAAAAGTTTTTACTTGACAGTTTTTCATATATGGAAATTTCTCGTTATGATAAATTTAATGCAACTTTCAACAACTATCGTACATTTTAAGATATTTCTTTTCATTTTCAAGTGAATAACACAAAAAGTTTTCTTTACGAAGACAAGAAAATAATTTATTATTTATAAGTTGTTATTAGAAGAATAATTTTAAAAAAGTTAACAATAAGAAACATTGTTTTCATTTCTTTTAATTTTTCTGTCAAGCTTTTCAAAGTTTAAGAAGCTAAGTGAAACTTTTTTGTCACTTAATTTTCAAAAAGTTATTACAGATTTTTTATAGAAAGTGTGTAGGTTGAAACCAATTGTTTTGATGTCAACAATTTTTCTTAAAAAATAAGATTTAAATCAAGGTTCAAGAACCCTTTAATTTTTTGTTTATTATTTAGATAAGTGTTTTTCTGTCAAGAAATAATTTCTACTTTTAGGACTTTCTAAAAACAAAGTTTCTTTTATTTTAAAAGATCTCATTAAAGAAAGAAGTCGAAACTTTAAGATTTAAAGTTAATGAGTTTTAATCTCTACCGTCTTCCCTCGGATATAAGAGCCATTCCTTGTATTTGAATCAAGCAAAAATGAAAATTTTTCCAAAAATTTGATTTTTGCTTCGAATAGAAGGAAAATTCAAATATAAGGAACGCTTTTAAAAAAACCGTTAAAAATCTATTTGTATTTTTAGCAACATTTTATTTTCTTCACATGTGACGATTAATTCAAATACATTTCAAAATATATATTAAACGACATCTATCAAATTTAATCTTGCAATTTTAATATGATATAGTCATCTAGACTAACTAATTCCATTTCATCTTTATCGTTTGATCCAAAGATAAGCTCTTCCAAAACTTCACAATGAGAATTCACTTTTGTTATTTTGATAATCATGTTCTCCATAGAGCTAATAATATAAATATCGATGAATCCTTCAATTAGTTGACCACTTTTTTATCAATTTTTTATCATGACTATCTAATGTAATATTCCATTTTGTGTTAATTTCATTTTCTACTTTATAAACATACAGTTCAATCCATGTATCAAAATCAACTTGACTATTTTTCTTCTTATGCAAGCATTTGTAAAAGCTTGTCGATGGTGAAGTTGTATCTTGAATAGGATAAAAATAAGCATCTTCATCTATTAATATTTGCTTTTCATTTAAAAAAATATTTTGATTTTCCTCAACCCATGTATCTTGATTTTCACATGTAAGCAGATTCTTTAATGGTCCATGCAAAGAATTCCAAATATTTTCAAACGATCCAATACCACAAACTAAAAAAGCTTTTTCTATCATTTCTTTTGAAACATCATTAGTCCAACTTTTAATCCATTCAACGGCTTGCGTATGTGATGGTGTTTTTAAATTTCCTGCTTTTGTTTTAAAATTTTTCAAAATTTCATGTTTTGACTCGGATATAAGAGCCATTCCTTCTATTCGAATACAAGAAATGGCTCTTATATCCGAGGGAAGACGGTAAGGTTTAACAGACCGTTAATGCCGTTAATTCAAATGGCGCGCGCTTGTCGATCAAATAATTTAAAAAAATACGCTAAAAATGTATTCATTATCTTTGTGGAAATCTCATTTATTTTTTGATGAAATCACTTGTAATCATAACATTTGGATTAAAATAACAATGAAGTAGAGTTTTTGCAATAAATAAATCTGATTTGAATGATTTTCTAGAAATTTTCTAATTCGAAATTTAGAATGTGTTCAGAAATTTTAAATTTTTCTAAACATAAAATAACGGTTACTTTTTCTATTGCCCCAAGTTTTAATTAATAAACTTAATCTATATAAAAAGTTATAAAAAATGTCTATGAATTCAAATTCAAAAGAGCTTTCAGACTTTAGTTTAACTTACCCATGTTGAAAATTTCATAATCCATAAGAATTTTTCCAACAATCTACCTCACATTGCGCGCGTAAAGCTGACGAAAGAAAGAAAAATGTCATGCACGTTTGAGTAAGCAAAAGGAGCAAAAAAATTAGATAATAAAATATCACCGGGTTGTCGTTAATAAATATGCCCTCCTTCTTATGAATCATTCTTTTCATTGCCAGAACATTTCCTCATATAAAGCTTTGTAACAGCAGTCAACCAGCCAGCATCAATTGTGTGCAAAATGATGTCTTATTTCTGCTAAACTTTATCTACATACCAATGACAACATAATGTGAACACAATATTGTATTTCAGACGAAGTGGAGAGCGAAAAATAAATCGCATAACAATGTTCGGATTCAATCTGTAAATATGTATTGCAGCAAATGAAGAAAAACCCATTCAAAATTGAATTTTCATCGATTTATATTTTCTGTCTTTATTTTATTTTTATTTATTTTCCTTTTCCTTATAGTTATTTTCTTTCATTCTGGTCTCAATTTATTTGATTTGAATTTCAATGTCATACACAGAAATATATATACTGAAAGTGATAGTTTATTCATCTTATTTTTATTATAATTTATTTTTCTTATTATGACTACTTTTGCAATAAATAATATTGTAAAATCATAATTTTTGTGAACTTTTTAAATTGCAATTAGAAACAAAATAAAAATTATTTAGAATATTACCTTACAAATTGAAAATTTCCATTTAGATGCCATATGTTTTTTATGCAAAACCAGAGGGTCTTAACTGATCGTTATTTGCTTTAACTTAAATGACGCGCGCTTGTCGTTTCCCTTAATTTTTCGCTAGAACGTTTGTTACAAAAATTAGAATTTATTCAAAAATGACAAAATTTCGGGTTCTGAAAAACAGCACTTTTGAAAACAGCGCTGTTGCTGTTGTTAGATTTTCAAAAACAGCGCTGTTGCTGTTGCTGTTTTTTATAAATAATTACTGAGGTCTATTATGAAGAGACATATAAAAATTTTTTTGATGTGTTAATGAAAAGTTTTTATTATGACGATTGACAATGAAATTAAAATGATTTTATTTTGTTATAAAAGAATTTTAAAAAAACAAGTGCATTGAGTGACTTGTCAGACAAACGTGATCTAATCTTAGTGCTAAAATTATTCGAGACTGAAAATACTCGCTCAACATCGGTGATGTAGGTTTTAATACAAAGAATTGCTTTGCAATATTATTTCAAAATTTTCAGTTCTTTTCACCAATATTTTTGAACAAAGTAAACTCTTGCTTTAACCATTTGAATTTGTTGTCAGTTTTTGAAATGTTGACAGTATCTTTTCGTATAAATAAGTCCAATTTACATTCTAGTAACATTTCTTCAGAACTAACTGCCTCCGTTTCAGCAATAACTTCTTCTTCATCATCATCTACGTTATAAAAAGTCGAGTTGCTAATTTGCCTGCATACGTATGACTTCTTTTGAAGGAAATATTACTCGGATCTCTTAAAAACACGTAATAGATCCATTATTCGTGAACTTAATTTGTAAACAAATATAATTCAAACATCTTAATGACAGATATTGTTGATATCTAACAATACATATTATTTCAAATGTTTTAACTGATTTCCTTGTCAAAAGCGATTGATTTCAAAAAAAATTTTTGGTAAATTTGAACATCTTTTGTTCAGTTTTCATAATTTAATATATAAGAAAAACAGCAAAAAAACAGTAAAGCATTTTAAAAGTGCTGTTTTGCTGTTGCTGTTTTTTCCTGAAAAACAGCACTGTTTTGCTGTTGCTGTTAACAGCAACCAGAAACCCTACAAAATTTGTTTATATAACTTACTAAATTTAAAAGCGTTCACTCAGCAATGTTTAAATATCTTGAAACAATCGAGTTTAAAGCAGTAATTATTAATAAAAAGAATTAAACTAAAATTTAAGCGTGTTTTTCTCTATAAGAATTTGTTTTTTTTGTAGTGAAACGCGATCATTTAAATTCAAATTTCGACAAATTTAACCGTCAACTTTTAGAGTTAAGATCCCTCTGGATGCAAAATTATGTTTTCGCATAAAACACTGACAACATGAGTACATTTTAAAATGAATCGGAGGGATTGGAATCATTTCGTTTGGTCAAGATTAACCAAATAAAAAGCATTTCAAAAATAAATTTATTTATTCATTTTTCCTAATTTTTCTTGTTTGAATGTGTATGGTGCCATAATACTGGTAATTTTAATTTTAAATATAATATCTCTCTCTCTCTCTCTCTTTAGTTGTTTACCATTGAAAGACTTTTATTCAACAAAAAAATATCTACATAAATTTGTGAAAAGGCAAAAACGAAAGAATTATGACAAACAAACTTTTTCCCGTGCTTTTTCTCGTGAAACGAATTCATAATGAAAATTTAATGGATCTAATTCTTGGAAGGGTCGTCCTCTTTCATTCATTCACTTTTTCTCTTTCTTTTTCACAACAGCTTCCTCGTGTGTGTATTTATATGTGCGTTAGCTTGTCTGTGCTTATCAATCTTTAAAGCAAATTTAATATTTATGTGTTCACACTTGAAGTTTTCTCACTTTCTCCCTTTTAAAACCTTTTCGACATCGACAGAAAGAAAGACAGAAAGAAAGGAGAAAAAGGCTAACCCTCAACTAAAGCATGGACGAATGGATTAATGATGTACATGAGTGAATGAGAAAGAAAAAGTTTACAATAAGGAAGCTTCTTGATATGCTTCTTATTATAACGAAAGTAGCTTGTATAATCTACGAATTACACATTTTCTGTGATAATCTGCACATTTATTTAATAACATTGAATAAAGAAAGGAAAATTTTTGGTGCTTGCACACGAATTATCTATACAATAAAATTAGCATAGAACATGATAGCTATGCTGAAATTAAATTTTATCGCTTTCAGAGAAAGATGATGTTAGTTTAGCAGCTCTTTATGCATATGAATGTTTAAAACAATAAATTATTCTCACTCAATTATCATGTCAAAACAATCTTTTTTTCTATGATTTTAATATTTGAATTAATGACAGGAAAAAAAACTTTCTTTAATTCAAAATTAAAGCTGCATTTTGTCAATTGTTATTATGTTATCACAACATCAATGTATAAACTGTCTTTTGCAGCGATACTTGTGAAACAAAAATGTCCTTGTTTAGGAAAATGACTGCGTTGTATAAAAGTTATTGGTATGTGAATCATTAACAATACAATTTTCATTACGAGTCCTTCAATTATATAATATTTACTCATTCATATGTATCGAGATATCTTACATTATGTTCTTTTTTGGTTTCCAAATTTTGCCGCCTGTCTCATTTTCTACATATTTTTCCTTCTTTCGACAACATAAGAATACAAAATAGAGAAAGTGAATAAATATGAGGAGCAGAAATGTTTCACATTATGTACGAATGAAGAAGGTAAATTTATTACAAATGCTTTTGTTGTAGGAATGACTTTGAGTGTGTGTGCGTGTAGAAGATAAGTTAGATAACTTTTTGCCTTGTGTATATGACATGGAAAAGTGTTGTTGTTCATTTTTTATATATTATAAGTAAGAAATAAAATATCTTCTTTATTCTTATTTAACGGTCATATTTGAATTTCATATGAAATAAAAGAAAAATTTATTCAAATCTAAAGGTTTATTTAAAAGTTAATTTGATATTTTCATTATTCAAAAATGTATTGAAGCATGCTGCATGAATATTTACTTAGGAATTTTTCACCTACAACTTGCTACTTTTCCCACAATATTATTGAGTGTATATATGTGAGTATTTGCAAATTCATAGAATGTCAATGAAAGGGAAGATGAAGACAAAGTGGAAGAGAAAACTTTCTATATCATCATAAAATTTTCTTTAAAGTTTTTCTCCAGTGAAATTTGGTATTCTACCTAGCGGACTCTTATCAACTAAATAAAAAGAGAAAAAAGGTAGAGTGTTGGCGAGAAGAACTTGTATGAAAAAAAAAGTATGTAAATGTTTTGTTATGTTATGTTTGTGTCGATGTTATTAAAGATAAAGGTTGCTTTGGGACTTTTGTACAGAATGATAGATGAAGGAAAAAAGTAAGAGGCGAAGAAGATGGTTAAAGAATTTGTAATTTCATTTATAGGTCCTTAGTTGATTGAAATTTTAGATTGTAGTGCGATAAATTTTAATATTTAATTTTGCCCAAATAGGGCAACAGAGAGAAGTAGAAAGAAGTTTTCTCATTTTACTATATTCATCGTCTTACAGCATTCGACGACGATAATTATAGAAATTAATTTTCGCAGCATAAAATTGAAATTAAGAAAATTGGCTTCGTTATAAATAGAAGAATAACAAAGCATCGATGAGTGAATATAGCGGCGGTAGCGGAAAAATAAGAAAGGAAGGAAGGAAATGCTAAATAAAGTAAATTAATATCAATTCGTTCTAATGAATTCAATTAACAACATTGCTATTTGAATAATGATTCGATCTAATATTGATGCAAAAAAAATTGTTTACACGATCGAATACAAACTAAATAAAAATAAATTACGCAAAACTGAACAAGCAACAACTCATTCATGAGAAAAATGTGCAAAAATATTATTGAAATGGAATTTGATCATTGCGCTATTCAACGAGTGACCCTAAATCCTGTTACATTCTCATAAAAATATTGTAATGTTATAATGCCAACAGATTTTTCTTTTAGAAATAAATCCATGATGATGTTCAGAAGCTCATAGTGAGATATAGAAAAATAGACAGCAATTCAATTGATGTTAGTTAAGCAAAATTCTTCTTAGCAATCTTCCTTATAAAATTAGGATGTAATTGTTGTTTTTCTGCACTAAAATCACCAAAATATCAAATATTATTTTATAAAAAAATTTATTCCAGCTGTCATAATAAAATTCCAATTTCACTAAAATCACTTTATTTGCTTTTCTCTTTATAATATGATGCTTGCTGGTGTGGCACAAGAACGATAAAAATTCTTCCTTTTTCACTCAATTCTGAATGAAAGCAAACAAGTAGCAAGGGATTTTAGGAAATTCCCAAACATTACTTTTTCATGCATGTGCACAATTACATTGAATAAGAAAAGGCAGAAAACACAGCAATAGCGAAATCTTTTTTCCTCATGATTGAAGACGAATAAAATGGGATTTGTTATGAAGGATGGGAAAATGCAATATAGCTTTTTTTTACTCACTTGCATCGTAATTGACCTAGTTTCAAAAAATTATTTATATGCAATAGCAAACAAACCGAATGAAAGAGAGAGAGAGAGAAAAAAAACAAAATTGGAAAAATTTAATTAATTCACTTCCTTCATTTACAACGTCTGCTATCGACAGATGTAAAATTTAATTTATCTCCATAATTTGACTTCCTTTTTCGTGCAACATCATGTTCAATGTGCTTGTTATATTTATGTTTTTCTCTTGACACATACATAAATATAAATTTCTATACATTCGCTTTATTTTGCATCACAAATGTTTATCAACACGACTAAATTAAGAATTTTACTACCTTACATATTAAAGGTCCTTTAATTGCTTCATGTTTCAGTGTTTTTTCTCATCTAATATTTTTTTGTCTAAATATATAAATATGCTCATATTTCCATCAACTACTTATACATATGTGTGTTTATTCAAGATTATGTGTGGTTATTTAGTTTTTCATAATATGGATAGAGATTAAAGAAAAAATAATATGAGATGAAAGCTATGAAAGGTACACGAGGCTTACAAAATAACTAATTAAAATTTATTTTGCTGGGTAGATTTTTTGAGATTGTACAGAGCTTTTACGAATACATACAGAGAGTCAAAATCATATTGCCTAAGTTAATTGAACCCTTGGTGTGTAAAAAGGAAAATTTATTGATCTTAAAATTGTTGAATTTATTGATTTTTCCATCCAAGATTTAATAAAATATTTCATTTTGGTTTTTAAACTCAAGAAGGGTAATCTCAAGGATCTTTCATCTTCTTAAGTATTTGGTCTTCTTTATTATTGTTTACAAATATGGAAAATAATTCTTGTAGAAATTATTGTAGTATTTGATTGTTGACAGAATAAAAAATCTTATTATTCCCTAAATTCCACAAAAAATAAGGGTTAGGTTTTAAGCCTGGTAATCCAAAGCAAAAAAATAATGGTCAATATGATAATTCCGAAAACTTTCACAACTAAGTTTTTGAAAACAAAACTTTTCATTTTTTATTTCATCATAAAATTTAAAATAAAGTGTTTTTTTCACATTTGTGCAAGTACTAAATTAATTTATTTACTACTAGATGTTGTACAATGTTTATAAGAGTCAGAAATGAAGATAAAGAAAGAAAAACTTTCTCTGTTTAAAATTTGTTTTCGAAAGGGATGTGAAATTTCACGAATATCAATTTGAATTTTTCGAAATTTAACAGTTAATTTTAGCTCTGGATTGCCAAGATTTTAAGAAAACTGTGAAAATTCAACGATAAATATGATAAAGTTTATTTTGTGCTAATTACTATCTCAAGGACATAATAATAAATCAGATAAGAAATGTCTCAATAAATCATCCTCTATTATGAGAACCAAATGTCATAATCTTGCTTGTGTCATTATAACTATCAGTGCCTGCAGAAGAAGACTTAATTAATGAATTAACGAACTCATCTGGTTATTATTAAGGGAATTATAAATTTATTAGATCATTCTTCATTTGGTGGAGTTCATTGACAAATTTATTGCTGGAAATAATCGAAATTTTTATTTTATAGCCTTTATTTAAATTGTATTAAAGAAGTATTTTTTGGGCTTAAATTTTTTATGGGTTTTTCTTTATCCTACAATGAAAAAAAATTGGAGCATTTTAAATGAAGTCTTTAACAAGCTGTGAGCTCTACATAGTTGACCTAAATTTATCACCACTGATCCGCTCATGTGAATAAAATTCTATTTGAAAATTGATGGTCAAGTGAACTTTTAAATGAAGTTTTCCTAACTCTATCGAGAAAATATTTTAGAAAACCAACTAGTTAAAATTTTCAATTGAATTTCCTGCTCGAGTAGAAATTTTTGTTAACAAAGATATCCAATTTTTAATATGAGCTCAAATTAATGTCAGTTCTGCACGAAACCCATCAGAGAGAGCATTACTATGGTTAGTTTTTCATTCAACCACATGATATCTAAGTATTTCAATGCAATCCTTTCAGCAACATTTTTGGTTTAACATTTTCATCAAATTTCTACTGCTGTTGCAGTTAAAATTATAATTTGATGGAGTATCTATTGAATTTCCATTTTCGGAATAAATTAATTAAATTCATGTCGTTAAAAAGAAATTTCTATTGATACTTTATGTTAAAATTGAAATTCCCTCCATTCGAAAGAAAAATTCAAAGCAGTAAAGGAATTTCTTTAAAGCTTCAGCTTTTTTCCTTAATATTTCATTTCGTTTCAATCAAACTTTTTTATAACAAACTTGTAATGTTAAAGTGGTAGAGATTTTCATTTCTTTTTACTATCTTGTCATTTTATTTAGAGCAAGACAAATTAATTTCTTCCCTCGTACATTTTTTCTCCCAAGTGCTGATGATGATAATAAAAATTGTCAGTTTTTTATCTCCACAAAAGGATTGTAAAGGAATTTATCACTATGGTGAATGAAAATTGTTTGTCTTTGAAAATGTTTCTTTTCCACTTTCTGTTTTTTATTCTGTAGAATGTAATAAAACTTTCTTTAAATAATTACTGAGAAGAATCATAAATAAATATTTTCTACTTTACAAATTGAGTAATTGCTGAACAATTGTTTGCAGTAGAAAGTGTAGAAAAATATTAACATACTGCTGTTGGAAGTTTATTGATGTTTTTGTGCTTTTTGAGATTATGAGATTAGGTTGTTATTGAAAACAGCTCTTCCGGATGTGAATGGATTCAAATTAATCTTCATGGAAGAGATTCTTATATGTTTTTTAAATTTAAAAAAAATATCTAACAAGTAACTTGCAATTGAGCAATACAGGAAGAGATTACCATAACTCACTACCTGTAGGTTTCATATAAATCACGAAAGCTTCACAGTAATTCATAATGCAGGTTTTTATACGCTCCATAAATTCCTTCTCTTCATAAAGGCTAATAAATAAAGAGCTCTGGGAGTTGTGCTTCTGCTTTAAAACCCTATTTTGTATGCTAATCTTTGTGCTTTGAATGTTTATAAAAAAGTCATAATCGCTCATAATAACTTAAAACAAGTCACAACTTCAACTTTGTTAGTTTTTGCTGAATTCTTACTCAAAAAAAGGGGAAAATGTTGGAAATATTATTTGCAGATTTACAAAGCATGGAAACGATTTTTACATAAGAACTAGCGGCTTTCATGAAAATTGTTTCATCATCAAAAAATTTTGCGCATCTGCGATTTATATAATACAAGAAATTGAATTCAGTTTAAATCCCCATTGTGACAGAATCATTTGAATTGCGACGCAATAAATATTAAAAAGTCTTCTTCCACAGTGCTTGATGTTTTTATATGTGTGTGTGTTTTGTTTGTTTATGAGCTATCATAAGTTCATGTAATATTTATAAATTTATTTTTCTATTCTCATGAACTAAAATTAAACTTTTCTTGTTTCCCTTTTACAAGAGGAAAAAGGATATAATTGTTGAAATTTAAATATAATATAAATTCGACATTATCATAATTAAATTTTATACACTCATATTGTATTATTTCTATTGTATTTCTCTCTTTTTGTTTTATATTTTTTCTAATTACAACTTTTAAAGGCCTTAAAATTCTCTTTCATTATTCAAAATTATACTTATAAATCTTTATTATTATTTATGCATGATATATTGATGTGAGTGTTTAATAACAAATTTAAAAAAGAGTGATAGAAAATACTTGAATGAAGTGGTAAAAAAGTTTTTGGAATATATTTTTATTTTACTTATTCACTCTTGTCTATCATAGTATATTTCATTTGTGCTTGGCTTATCCACTTGAGAGTATGGAGAGGGTGAATGAATTTTGTTTCTATGTGCTGAATAAAGGATTGTTGTTGAGCATGCATGCATGTGAGAAAACTTCAACACTATCTAGAATTTTCTCTCTTATTTACGCTTCTTGCTCATATTTTTATCTAGTTTAATTAATGATTCTTACGTGCAGTGAAAATTTTTAAAGTATTCTTGAGATTCTGTAGCATTTTTTAAATTGCTGAGGTCTCAACTAATTAAATATAAAATTGTGACTCTGATTGATTAAAAACATTTTTAAATAAAAATTTTCGAAATTATTTTGTCTTCATTATTTTTAAAATTATTTCGTTTTTATTTTTTAATAATTGAATTTTCTCAAGTTTCTTTATCGCAGTTTCATTTCGTGATATTTCTAAACGACATGTGTTTAATGCTCTTGACATTTAATAAATGATCACAAAAGTTCATGTTCTTTCATACAGCAATACATATGGTCTTATTCTATTGTTACAGAAATGCAATCTAGACCTTCCTATTACATCATGTATTAAATATAGAAAACAATTTTTTACAGACGACTCTCATGTCTAACCAATATTTTTTTATGTAAAAATAGTTTTATCGGAGCTTTTACTGCATGGCTATATCATAAAATATGTGAATTTATGTAATCTATATGTATAAAATGTAGCTGTTGCTTCTTCATTTTCCCTTTTTTAAAGGTAACTTGGTTGCGGTTGTTTTGAGATGCAGCAGAAAAATCCCATATTGCGATATAACGATTCAACACGTCGCCGCTTAACAGGCCACGATAAATTTTTATCTTTTACGAGGATTTCATTGCGTTCTGTTGGTGATGCATGAAATGAGAAAAAGAAGAAAGAGAGTACGGGTAAGTATGATATGTAAGTAAACATAAAATAATACAAAAATGCGGTATTACGTTTGAGGCATTAAATAATCATCACCATCATTTTGTTACACTTCAGACTATAAAGTATTTTTTAGTGTCATATACTACCCCGACTGTTTCAGTGAAAAGGGATGTGAATGATGACATTGAGATTAAAACACAACATACAGTGAAAAATAATTTTCCTCTTTTAAAAGGCATGAAAACGATAGACAGTAAGTCATTGAAGCGACATTAATGTGACATTTTTCAATGAAATTAAATATAAAGAAAGTATATTTTTTCCTTCCAGTGTATACTCTCTTAAAGATGGGTAAGCGTAAAGAATTTTCTTTTTTTATTTTGCTCTGAGTTGTTTGAGATTTTTCTTTTCACTCCTGTGTTGACAAAAGGATGATGACAACGCTGAATAACATATAATTTATGAATGTGGGTTTGTGAAGAGAAAGAGTCAATAGAGCGAGAAAGAAATTCTTTGACAGCTTTTTTTAAGAAGAATATTATAAGAAAGAAAACGGTGGTCAATAAATGGATGACATTGGCATGTTATGAAGTTATTGCGAAGAAATATTTTCTTTTAATTTTAAAGTTGGTTTTTGCGCATTTTGATAAAAATTATAAAAAGCTTAAGATGAAAATGAAGATTTTGGACAGTATCTTTCTGTATTTGTTTGTTTTTGATATTTTGTTGTGTAACAATAATTAGAAGCTCTTAATAATTGAAGAAATTGAGATAAAAACTTTGAAGATTTAATTTATAAACAAACAAACAAAATAACCTTCAATTTTTGTTTTAATCAAATTTATCCATTTTCTTTTGCTCAAATCTCTTTGATATTAAAGACTCACATTTTTATTCTGATTTGATCGAAAGGAAGTTGACAAATTTCGTTTGTTTACATTTTCGCCCTTTGTAAACAAAAATTTTTAAAAATTTAATTTGATACATTTTGTCGCTCACAACTTGTTAATTACAAAAGAAATTTCAATTTTTTTTGCAGTTTCTTAAAGTACTTAAAAGATAATTTATTTACAATGCACAAGAGAAGTTTTACCAATGATTTAAAATAGTTAAAAATTCTAATTAACTTATTTGTCCAAAAAGTCAATTTTTGAACACAACTGTGATGATAAAATTCAAAATATTAACTGAATCCAAAATGGAATCAAATTAAACTTAAAAACTGCCCTGCAATGAGACAAATAATATACTTTTTATCGTTTGTCAATTACTTTTATAGATATACAGAACTATACTTAAAAATGAAGTCACAAAAAGTGTTCGGTTTTAGGGATCTTTTCCCGATAATTTGATATTCATGCAGTAAATACAAAAAAATGCTTCTTACCTAAATAAGCTTCTTGCTTTGGCATAAATTCTTGCAATTCGGCTAATATTTTTGCTATTTCTTTTGAGTCCTTTGTTATACTACCAAGTTCTTCCAATTGAAAATCAGGATTAATTTGTTTACATAACAATATTTGACTGATAACATTCCCTAAATTTTGTCCACCAATTCGATTTTCTATCAAGAATAAAGAAAAAGAAAAGCATTGAAAAGGCATAAAGGCGAATACAAAACGAACAAAAAAAGAAAAAGAAGAAAATTAAAGGAAAAGAGACAAATGAGAAAAGTTTGCTGTCACATTTTATGTACCGGTATTCATTTAAAATGTTAAAGCAATAAAAGCAAAGCCAGTGACACAAAAGAAAAAGCAGTAACAATATAGCCAGAAGGGCGAGAGCTTTTGTCTCAATTGACTTCAACAGTGTAAAAAAACAGAAAAATAAAAATAAAACGAAGATACTCACCAAAGTATCCGCTCATGTCCATTGGAATAATTTTAAGAAGATGATAACTACGAACGAGCTCTCGAAGGAAAAGTTGTGTGAGGTAGAACAAAAGAATGAGATGTGGATTATCAAATGGTGTTGCTGTTACTTCTTCGCTGTTAGATGTGAAAAAAGAGACAATGACATAAAAAAAAGTTTTTCTCTCGAGTACATGAGTCAAATTAAATGAGAAAGAATGTGAATATAAATATGTGACTTGTCACAATAAAAATATCAGTTAGAAATTGTGAAATTTGTTTTCTCTATTTACCTTTTAACTTGAGGTAATATGAGCTCTGCTACTTTAATGCATTGCTCAACGCACGCACGACGTGTCTTCCTTATTGATATTCTCAACTCCGGCGAATCGTGTTTATCGTGACCGATGTGAATAAGAAGATCACGAAATTGTGCTATTTGGCAGTTTATGTCCAAGAGCATTGATGTGTAGTTCGAAACAGTTTTTTCACATTCCATTTTCTTCTATTCTTCACTTTGTATTCACATTCGACATATTACATTATCTATTCTTCTGCTCTTCTTTTTATTTATATGATATTAGCATTCCTTACTTCCTTCCTTGCCCTTGCCTTTATCCTTTATGATTCTCTTTCTAACTTGTGTCAATACTTATATTCTTATATCGAAAGAGTCACATATTATTGTAATTTATATTCCACTTTATCTCTTATTCGTATGTCCTTTTGTCTGAAAGTACATTAATACACAAACTTTAGGGTCATATTGCTGATTTAAGCTTTTTTCGATCAAATTTATGTCTTTGTTAATTGGAAAAAAATCAGAAAATAGCTCAGGTCACTACTATGACGAATTATCCCTATGTTAGCAGCTGTTGACTATTGAAAAAATATTTTCGGACGTGAATGTTATAACGCAATCTTGTGGGAATCAATGCAGCAGTCGAAGAATTTTTTGTGGTCAATATATCTCAGATAAAAAATGTTGAATTTGATTAATTCGAGCTATGCTAATTTGTCATGCTCAAAACTTGCTCTTTTTTAAATTATGTAACCCTAACAAATTTCATCACTTCATAAATTAATGTAGAAAGTTTCGTAGAAAAGAAAATCATAAATAATTCACTTTAATGAAATGCTTGCCTATATTGAAAATAGAAGTAGTAGAAGCATAAGATCCTTTTTCAATATTTTTCTTTCCTTATCCGGAGAAGCTAAATGAGTAAAAGATGGAAGAGAAAATAATTTTATCTTATCTCGTAGAAAATAACAGTATATTGCTATTGCACAGAATGATATTTTTTCTATTAATATCTTAGTCTTATTTTAATTGAACATATGTCTGATTAGTCATGCAATTACGATGTAGGCAAGTCAAGGCGATTCAACTGAAATTATCAGAATTTTCATCGATATAAAAACGATAAATAGTTTCTAAACTAAATTTTCCAACGTTTTTCTTATTAATGTCTTAAAGAATTTTATTTGAATTTTTTTTAACTTAATTACATAGAAAAATTAATCTTCACCATTCTTTATTTCCCATTAGAATCAGCAAGAAAATGATATTTAGCGTCTTTAGTCAGACTATAACCTTTTAAAGTGCTGATACAAAATGGATTTTTCGATTTTGGTTCATTCAAAAAATTGACCTTAATGGATTGATTTGAACCAATTAGATTACAGATTGAAACTGGGAATATTGGAAAATTCTCCAGCCAAGGACACTCGAAAAATGATCGTAAAAATAGCAAAGATCCTTCAGTTTTCTTGCCTGAAACATTCTTACAAATTTAGAAATTTTCGAAAACAAAAAATTTTTATGCATTCTTGTTGAACTGCCTTGTTAAGCCAATAAGTATTTTTTATGTGGGTAGCATAGATGCGATATTGAAATCGAGAGAGAAAAAGATGGTTTTTCGATGTCCATTACATTGTGAATTATTAATTTATTAATTAGCTTATCCCTTTTCCTATTTATACGTATAATGCATTAGTGTCTGAATATAGAAATGTTTCAGCAAATCATTGTAGTGAAGCATTCTGTTGACATTGATATCCACTCACGTTAAAAATTGATTTTTCCACTTAATTTGCCTCAATTTAACTTGAAATTTCAGAAGACAGACAAAGGAAACCCGAAAAAAAAACAAAAAAAAGAGAAAGCAAATTTTTCAATTTTATCGTCAATAGCAATCATTCACTTTTGCTTGATGTGAAATTAACCTTGTAAATAAATTAGCCAAATGTTAACATCACATGAAAAATTAGTGCGATGTTGAAATTCATTAAATAAATTTTCAGTTAATTATATCATAGAAGTAATTAATCTCTATGATGATGATAGTAGATATCATGTCATTCAACACAGTCAGGTATCACAGTGACTACATAAATTCATACAAAAGTCAATGCGTATATAATGGAGTTAATATTGTCATTAATCGACTTTATGAAAAGCTTAATAGAAAAGATTATTGTTTGCTGTAGTGCAACATATTGAATTAATTGCTTCACAGCACACACCACTACTACTATCGTCGATAAGTTGAAAGGGATATTGAAGATATGAAGTCTTTTATGTTTGCCCAGTTTATCGATATTAGAAACGCATGTTATTCTCATGCCTTAAGCTACAAGCATAAGATGAAGATGGAAATATTGAAGCATTTATCAAATAAATATGAAAAATGTTTTTTATTATTATTTTTCCTTTCTTTTTCTCACACTCACCAATAACAGACAAGCTTTCATTCATGATATTGAGTGAATGAGTATAAGCGGAAAGAAAATAAGGAAAAATTTTGAATGCCCAGAAAAAGCCCCCTTAAGGCAGTTAAAATGAAAACATACAATGGATAAAGAACTCAATTCACAATTGTTTGCTCAATTCATTCAACAGAAACCTTAATTCCTTAATAAAAAGCATAATTTTCTTCCGTATTTTAAACTTTCTTTCTCGCTACTGGATACTTTTTGCTGTAATCGTTACAATAAGAGTAAGTAATGAAATGTAATATGTTTCTCATGTTTTTCATTCATTTTCCCAAAAAAAGAAATGTAAGTAAAAGATTTTTTTCATTTTGGTTTGGTTTGGTTATTTGATATTCATTAAACTAAATGAAATATTCATTAGACAGCGTAAAAAATTCTCCTTGCTTTAATATATGTATTTAGTACACACACGAAACTCAAATTCTTTCAATCAAATAAGATTTATGCTTTCGTGCAATGAAAAGCTTTAAATTATTATTGCATGCAAAAATATTTTTTTCTATCGAGTTCTGAACGTAAAAACTGAAATAAAACTGATTATGTCGTTTGCGTGGTAAGCACATGTATGCATATGTGAAAATTGTGAAGTGAGAGCAAATGAGTGATTTAAAAGCTTAATTTTCAATCTCATTCAAATCACTTTATTTTAGGCACACAAAATTAATTTTTGTTGTTTTTCAACTAAGTGAATTTTCATGTTTATGTAGGAATCATTAATTAATCAAAATTGATACGGATTAAAATAAGTTCTAGGTTTTAATTTTAGATTTGAAACTGCATGAACTTTATATTTATGTGCACACATAAAACGAGTATATTTCACTTTTAATGACTTCATTTTGTTCACTTTTTTTCACTAACTAATTTTATGACTTCATACCATTAATGACAAAATAAAAAGGTAGAGGAAAAAGCAAATTATGTGACTTTTTGTTGTAGAAGATGAAAGATTGAACGGAGAAAAAAGGAAAAGTCATTTAATCTATATTTTTATGTCCTTTAACGTGTGTGTATGTAAGTATTTATGTCTAAAACAGCGATGACGAGAAAATGAATGGTTTTTGATATAAAAATACAAATTTGACTGCTGCTGGCAGGTGTGAGCTGATGCGGTTACTAATTCTTAAACGAGATCGATTTTCAATCGTCCCATACTAGAATTCACATGGGTATATAATACTAAACATACAAAAGTTATCAATCACATCTTCAGAGATATATATGTGTGTTTTATAGCAAGGCAAAGACATTTCGAATCAATCATAAATAACGTTGTTATAATAAGAAAACATTAGTCGTAAACTTTACTGTTTTATAGAAAAGTTTAGGTATTTTATTAAAGTTTTTAAATTGACTATTTTTGCAAACAAAACCATTTGATTTTAAAGATGTCATATAAACTAAGGACAAGAAGAATCGAATAAAATCGATGAAAAATATCTACATACTGTTTCAACAAAGACTGCAAATTGTAAACTTTTGAATGGTAATTCATTAAATAATTAAAATGTCTAACCCTTGATATAGAAGAAAAGAAAAAGATGAACTTTTATTAACTTATAGATTTCCTTTACACAGCACAGCACTCTTTCTTCCTTCGTTTCGCTTCTTTTTCACCTTGTGCACTTAATTTAACAAATTTCTCAATGTCAATTTTTCTCTACTTCTTTTTCACTTCCTTTTTCTTTTATGATGAGCTTCTTATTCACTGTCTCAATTTCAATGAGTAAAAGAAAAACCGCTAGCACGAGAACGAAAAGATTTATCTTTCAGGTTTCATTTTGAGATTTTTCATTTTTTTCACTCTCTTTTTCTTATTTTCTTTCTTCTGCTGAGACACGATTTATGCTTATTTTCACAATTAAATTATATTACATTATTATTAGGTGGGTATTATTAAATTGTTGAACACAGTACAATGATAGAATGGAGAGCTTTTTTATCTTTTTATAATTTTTAAATGTTAGGCCTCTTCCTTTATATCTCTTGTCGTTTGCTTATTCTTTCTTAAACCACTACCGCACGAATCACTTGTGCTTACCACCGTGCACAAACTTTTTTTACCTTTTTGATGTTATTCACATGAAAGGTAGAATACAAATAGAGCATCATCACACATTTTGGAAGTCAACTGATGATAGAGAAAAGAAAGAAAAAAATTCTTGTATCTTTTTTTGGTATACGAGAAAATAAGAAACTTTATAGGCAAAAAAGTAGGAAAATAAATTTCTTATATTTATTTTGCGATACGAGAAAAATAGGAAGCTTCACTTCACGCGCGTACACGATGAAGGATGGAAGGCGACTGATGGTTGCATCTGTTATCACAAAGAAGAATAATTTTTATGTATACACATATTCTTTCTTTCTTCCTTTTGCCGTTTTTTTCTAGCTTACTTTCTCTCGCTCTCGATTTTCTCCAAAAAAGCTCTCCGCTACTGCTGATTTTCTCTCAATTCAAATACATTTGGAGAGTAAAATTTTCGTTTATTCGTTTAAAATGATTGCCATGCCTTGGTAAAATCGAGAGTAATTAAAATATCTTCGTTACATGTGCTGAAGCCATTTATTAAACTTTATCTTCACACATTCATTTTTTATACCAACCGGACCAATTCAATGATGATTTGTTTTTACGATGCCTTAATCGTCTATAATCTGAAAATCAATTTTTTATTTTAGTCATAAATAATGTTTTATTCTCTCATATTTTCTTTTCTCTCTCGGCTTACTCGTTGTCGTTACAATTTAATAGCAGCATGTAGCATGTATGTGAGGTTTTCAACTAAATTGCATTAAAATTTATTCCTGAAAATTAAAAATCGTAAGTTTTATTTTTTAAAAACAAAAAATGGTTTTGTTTTTATGAAATGGAATCAAATACATGAAATTACAAGTACTTAAAATTTCAATCAAATATTTGAATAAAAATATAGAATATTTTAAATAGTTTTCAAAAATGAATTACCTTGAAATATTGTAAAAGAATATTTCTTAGATATCAATACAACTTAATGACAAAACGAAAGAATGAAAGAGAAAAAGCTTTACTCTGGCTATGTACATAAATCATAAACAATTGAACAAATAAGTCGAAAACATGCTATTGAATCAACATGAAGGAATTTCTCTCAGTATGAGTAACTACAAAGTGCTTTTCCTCAAGCATTTGTTTCATTTCCTTGAAAGAACCGTTGTTACCCGTGACAACAATGCATAAAAATAAAGATCGGCATAGAATTAAATGAAAGTAAGAAATTTATTCTATTAAATCTATTGCTAGGTAACAAAACTATTTAAATATATTTTCTTTGGCGCATTCAAATGAATTATTTACCGCAAAAAATGCCTTATGCTATTATTTTTCTTATTTTTCCATGTGTACTTATGAAAATATTGTGGAAATAAATTTTTATTTGAATAAAAAGAATTGAGCAAAGAATGAAAAGAAAATGTGTGGAAATTGTTTTTTCTATGAGAAATATTTAAGAGGATTGCTGTTCAAACATTTACCTCCATCTTTCGTACGAAATCTACATTAAAACTTTTTTTAAATAAAAATTTTACGTTCTGAAAAATAAAGAGTTTCATTTTATTTATAATCTTTAGAACAAAAAATTTCTGGAAAATTAAAAAATTATTCAGTTTTCATTGAATGTGCCATTTGACCGTTACAGAACTTCGAAAAGTTATCGTATGCAAATATGATTTTTCGAAATCATTTAAATTTCAAAAAAATTTTTGATAAGAAACTTGAATATCTTTATCTAACTGTAAAATAATGTTTCTTGACATTAAAGAAATTGTTTTGAAACAATATCAGAAATTATTTTGCATCATTTAATATTAGAAATTTCATTATTTTCATATTTTGTCAAAATAAACATCAAAAGTTTATTTCGAAATTGACATATTTTTGAAAAAGGGTGTGAAAATATTTGAAAATTTGAAATTTTCAACGGTCAAAGGAAAACTGAAATAAGGAAAATTTGTGACTTAAAAGAATTAAAATATAGTACTTTATATGGTGTATTTATCAATTGTAAGGTAAATTTTCCTTGTGTATGAAATAATATAAATATAATTTAAGCGGATGATGTGGAGAAAAGTGAACAGGTGTTTGATGCTGAAAATATTAAATATTAAAAGGTGGTGCTTTCAATATAGGTGCGTGTAAAAAATTATTTTACATCTCCACACATGAGTCACTGAATTTATTTTAAATATTTTTCACTCATACAGTGCAATCACGTTTAATAAAAACCTTTAATTTCTCAATTTCTGCATTGCCAATTGCTTTATAACTAACACAACTGTTTCGCATAAAATTGGCAAATTCAAGTTTTGAAAGAGAATTTAAAATTTCTGATCCAATTTTTTTCGTGAAGTTGTTGAGAAATGTTATCCATTCAAGACTTAAATTCTTCTCAAATAAATCATCATGGAGCTCATCAATTTTATTATTTCCGATAAAAATCATTCTCAAGTTTGGAAAATTTCTCAAGTCGTTTTTGCTTATGGAAGAAAGCTGCGATGAATCGATAATAAGTCCTTGAAGATTCGGAAAAAATTCATAAAGATTCGATGGAAAAAATTTCATAACTTGCTCATCAATCAATAGTAATTTAATGTCGGTGAGATTTCCGCTAAAGTGTTGTTGATTGAAAGCAATTTCAGTAATTGTCTCGCGGCTTGCGGAATCAAATCCTATAATTTTGCAACGGCAAATTTTTCCTATCACTTGATATTCTGTTTCGCATGATATTTCACAGTTTAAAATTGATGCTTTAAGATTATAATGTGAAAGAATCCAAAAGAAAATGTATGGTAAAATAAATTGTAGCCTAAAACATGAAAATAATAAAGAACATCTGAAGAATAATTAAGTAAATTTTTACTCACTTCATAATTTTATTTACTTCCAAAATATTCTTATCAATAAAAAGATGAACTTGAACTTTTGTTCAAAATTTATATCAGTTTTGACTGTTGTAGAAAATTTTATAAAATAGTCACATACAAAAAACTACTTACGCATGTATGCATATTTTAATTTCCTATATTCAACCGTGATGTGATATTTCCATTAAATTGTATTTATCCCTTAAAAACCATGCTAGAATTTAAACTTTTTTTGATGTGGTCACATTCTGTCCATGTGTTTCATTCTCTCTTTTGCAAAACACACACAAACCACCTTACAAACGTGCCCAAAAAACATTTTTCTCTTTCACTCACTTCAACCATGTCAACAGAAACAGAGAATGAGATTTGAGAACAGGCTGGCACTATAATTAGATAAAATGACATCAACAGCAACATCAGGCAATACTAAGAGAAAGAGGAGCACAATCAAGGTTGCTTCATCCCTTAATGGTTTCAGCATCTGATACATAAACAGAATAAGAGTGAGTTAGTACCATCCACATACGAGAGTGAGCACAAAAAGGCAACAGCTTGTGCACGAATAATGAATGAAGGAAATGTGCTCACTACTGCTGCTGCTGCTTTGCTCTTTTACTTGTTTGTTTGCTGAGCAAGTAAAAATTGGTAGGAAGTGTGCATGTCGTGCGCATATTGGCTCTTGTATATGTGTCGTATTTTTATGATATTTAAGTGAAAATTATAGGTCTTTTATCCTTTAATAACCCATTTCAATTAAAATACAAATCTATAAATTAGATTGAAATATTTATTAGCTATCAAAAGTGTTGTTCTATGTCTCTATACACACTCGTTCATATTTTTATTGTCAGGTGAAAATTGGTAGTTAAGAGAGAAAAAAATTGGACATTTTTTTGAACCATTAATTGTGCCAGTTGGCAATTACTTATCAATAATTTATTGAGAGACCACAAATTGATTGCACAGTGGTGCACAGTAGAAAATTATGAGAGTTACCAACCAATTGCCACTCAATGCAAGCTGGACTGGCTCATTAAAATGTGATTTATATTTCACACAATGATGGTGATGATCATCATCAATTGATGCTATTGAAAAAGGTATAAAAAATCACATGACCATGCATTAATGAGAATACTTAAGTCTTTATTTATGCATTCAAAATTTATGACGAATTGTGGGAAAATTTTTGACTCTACACAACTGATTAATTAGAGGTAAGCGATGATGATGGCAACAATATGTGTGCATGGTGAAAAAGACAATTTAATTTTACTTAAATAAATGATTAAAAATTTATGTGAGTAACATACAAATTATGTGCCTAAATCAAGATGAAATAATTTTTATTAATAAACAATTTTTGTACTTTGAATTTGAATTTATTTGATGACATTAAGAATTCATTTTTGCATGAATAATCAAATGAATGTCAATTGATAGTTAACTTACCTTTAGCACGCCGTTGTTGTTGTTGGCAACTTCCACTGTCGTATACTTCCTTATCCGGAATTTCCTCCTTAATTGCCTTACCATCGAGTGCCATCTGCAATGAGACAGACAGAAAAGGATTAATGAATTATTTTTGAAGAGAAAATTTAACTTTAATGAGTCGCAGCAATTTTTTCTGTCATGTCGACATTTGTGCACAAATCTCAAAATTTTACTCACTCATTTGTGAGCAAGAAATTTAATGAATTAATTTTGGATTATGTGAGCAAGCAACGATGATGATGATGAATTGTGCGAAGGTGTATGAAGAACGTCATATGCAATCAATGACATTTTAATCACCAACAAAGTATAATTATCATAATTTTTACTCCCAACATAGCACAAGAAACATACGGTAAATTTAAGGAATTTAAAAACAGAAATCAAAATCAAACATTGCCAGAGTAAGAAAGAAATAAAACAACAGACGGAAACCAAATGCGCGAGAGACGATTTGATTGAAAACATCTGGCTGTGGAATTTCTCTCTCTTTCTACCATCATCATCATCATCGACAGTCATCGACAATTTCCTGTTTTTCTCATTCATAGTTCATTACACAATTGCCATTGAGTGACTTTGCAGTCTCATACAAGAGATCTATCTATCTCTGTTCTGGCAAGTGTTTATGAAGTTTTTTGTCTGTCGCGGTTTATTTGTTTTTAAAAAATAATCACATGGCATTCAATCAATTGCAAAACAGAAGCTGCTTTCTCTCGTTGAATTTTAAGTTGGCCACTTTAAAATAAATCTCAGAAAATGCTTCTGTTCTTATCAAAACAATTCACAATAATCAAAGTTATTTCTGTATATGAAGCTTGCATCAGAAATGGAAATTTTTTCAACAGTTTGTTCTTGATCTCACACTCACGCACAAAAATAAGACACAAGCTCGATTTGATTTTTGTGTCCTTCAACTGAATTTAAAATCGCGAAATATAATTTATGTCTCTATTTTAAAATGAGCTAGTCAGTGAGAATAGAAGAATTATTGATGATGAGAATTCTCAAAACTTGCACCTGTGAAAATTCTCATAAAACACTGTCATCATTGTCGTCATCATGACTAAAATTTCCATATTATTTTTCTCACTCATTCTATGGCTAAATCTCATCCTTTATTCGCCTTCCATTAGCAAAAAACAAGCAGCAGCGGTTGCTTCTCATTGAATTTGAAATTAATGAGTTGAGGCATGAAATGAATTCAGTAAAACAGCACACAGCACAGCACATGCATAAATTGATGCCGCCAATTGACAATTTTCCCATTCTTTCAACCACCCACAAATAGGCAAAGCAAGGCAATCATTTTTGTATATGTATGCATGTGTGCTTGTGTTATTTTATAGAATTTTTCATCGAAACATAATCGCACATTGCACGAATGCTCGCCAAATGTTTCATTCATAATTTTCATTCCTTTCTCATCATGTTCCAACAACAGTCATCGATCGACAGCAATGATGGCAACAACAGCAGCAGCAGAAGAAGTAGTAACATCAGGAACAGCAACAAAAAAGTTTTTCCGTATTTTAAATTTTTTTCTATGTTCTTCTGCTTCACTTTTTTTTATACAAAAATAATTCATTGTGTATGATGACTGACGATGGAAACATGTGCACACAATATGTTGACAGTTTCAATTTCATCTAAAATCGACTTCTTTTTTTCCTTTTTTTGCGCTTATAGCTTCAATATTTTTTATGTTCATTTGATGATAAAACTTGCAAAATTCAATTATTATTTTAACGGTCGCTTTTTAAATTTAAAAATATTTTTTTTCGACCAAAGTGAAAAGAATTTTTATTTATTTAGGTGTATTGCAATTAAATTTAAAATTTATTGACTTTAAAAATGCTTCTCTCATTGCGTGTCTGTATGTAAGAAAAAATGATGAATGAGGAAATTGTTTACAAAACTTCTTAAACATTAACGGTGAGTGAGTGAATGAGCGTTCTATGAAAGAATGAAAGAGAAAAGATGTTATTAGAACAGGTGCAAAACAGAAATTTGTATCCAATTTGATATTAAAAATTTCCTAAACCATGTGCCATCACTTTTCAAATAATGTTTGTTGAAGAACTTTCTTTTTCTTGTTCTTATTTCACGATGAATTTAAGCTAATGCTCATTTGTCAGTGCGACACATCCTTTCTACAAATTATACCATTAACAATTTTCATATGCGAAAGGTGAGGCAGCAGTCGCTAATCTAATACAAAAATGCCAAAATAATTCATTTTTTAAAAAAACTTTTTTTCCTTCTGTTTGCTTCTGCTGCTGTTCACATTTGTTTCATTTCATTTTCAGTTTAAAAATAAGTGAACAAATTTCCCATTTTGAAGAACAATCTGTTATTCATCAATTGTGCTTTAATGAATCGCACTTACATATTTTGGCACTGGCATAAACTAAGCAACGCACCATTTGGTTTCTTTCAATTTTTTCAAATTCTTTCTTTTTCACCCGCACAATCAAGAATAAATTTTTGAGATTTTCCATTTGGTCATTTTTAATGTCAACCAGAATGTTCCTAAATGTGTACTGATGTGGTAATGAAATTTCCATTAAATTGTATTTATCCCTTAAAAACCATACTAGAATTTAAACTTTTTTTGATGTGGTCACATTCTGTCCATGTGTTTCATTCTCTCTTTTGCAAAACACACACAAACCACCTTACAAACGTGCCCAAAAAACATTTTTCTCTTTCACTCACTTCAACCATGTCAACAGAGACAGAGAATGAGATTTGAGAACAGGCTGGCACTATAATTAGATGAAATGACATCAACAGCAACATCAGGCAATGCTTAGAGAAAGAAAGAGGAGCACAATCAAGGTTGCTTCATCCCTTAATGGTTTCAGCATCTGATACATAAACAGAATAAGAGTGAGTTAGTAACATCCACATACGAGAGTGAGCACAAAAAAGGCAACAGCTTGTGCACGAATAATGAATGAAGGAAATGTGCTCACTACTGCTGCTGCTGCTTTGCTCTTTTACTTGTTTGTTTTCTGAGCAAGTAAGAATTGCTAGGAAATTTGTGTGTGTGTGTGAGATCATGTATGTCATTGACTGATGTCACTGAAAAAATTTCTCTAAATGAAGGCGAAAATTAAAAATTCGTATGTGTTTTGTTTGACTGCATGTGACACATTTTCGTGATGTTTTCTACCCCGCTATTGAGAGCAAGCAAGCAAGTGAATTGCGTCGTCTGTCAATGACATTTTAAATACTCGTCATTGTTGTTGTTGTTGTCGTTGAAGTCTTAAAAGAATCACTTGGAATCATTTTCTAAAAATCTTGCTTGCTTTTCTTCAATTGAGAAATTGAAAATTGGAAGAGTTTAAAGGTTTGGATTTTATCAAGTGCCGAATTGCGTTGGTTGGCTGCTTTTGGCAGTTTTGAATTCTTTTTTCCTTTTCATCACTAGAATTGATGTTAAACAAGCGAAAAATTTCTCTCTTTTTTTCTTTCTCTCATTTAAAAGTGATTCAAGTGATGGTTAACATGAACCAGTATCAATTAATTCACTAACAACCAGCATGCTGCTCTCTATATGTATGTTGAAATGATTTTCATTTTTAATGCCGGTCTTGGGATTTTTTAAGTCTGTATTTACTTCATCATCATCGTCATTACTATTTAGCCAAATCTCACTCGCATTGTTTACGCAAAGCAAGCACTTGTATGTAAGTATATCCGCATGCTACATGTTCTTTAAAAAATAAACTTTTTTTCGACTGTTTCTGGTTGAATCTGTTTCAATTTTTTAAAAAGTAATGAAGATTTTAAATGTAATTTATTAAACACAATTCAAAGGCAAATAGTAAGCAAATTAGGCAAAGTGTGAGATGAGATTTTTTAAGTTGGTCGAAATTCATAAACACTTCGATTTCGCTGCTTCTGTTGATTACGGACATTATGCAGACACTCGTTGATGACGAGATTAGTTAAGAATTTTTTTTCTCTTTCTTTTTCTTGCTCTCTAAATTCTTCAGCTAATTATCTTCTCATCATCGTATCACATCGAGGCATGACAATGAGGGTCATCCAGCATAAAATTTATTTCTTCATAATTCAAAAGCCCAGTGAACTCAAACTAACCATTTTTCTATTGACAGTTCTTGATATTTTAAAAATATTTACTTCAATGTTTAAATAAATGATATTAGGCATTTTTCATTTAATTTCAAAAAAGTTCTTTCTAAATGTACATCAAATAAAGCTTGAACAAAATTGCTTTATTGAATGCAAGTCATCAACATTTGATTGAACAAGAAAATCATTCAAATTGCAATTTCATGTTTTTCAAATTTTTTCACAATCTTAAAAAAGAATTTTTTGCAAGGAAATGCACAAGAAATATTTCTTTTTCTCGAAGGCATATTTGACAACCACAAACTGACGGAATGAAAAATTTTCGAAATGAATTTAAATCTCATATAAGAAGAATGGAAAATATATGATTTCCTTATATGTGAGTGTGGTAAACCAAGCGCATAATGCAGATGTTGATGTTGTTAAATAAGAAAATGGAAAATTTCTGCTAGTTGCAAATGTCTTAAATGCATAATGCATTTGTACATGTTTTCTTCTGAGTGACATCACCAAACATGATTAGAATCATCAATATTTGTGAAGATATTTTCATATATGAAATTGAAATTTAATTAAATTTTACTCTATAAAAGCATGCATGGACATGCATGTTGTCTTGTGAATGAGTAAACATCACAACAAATCACAAATGCCTAATATTTATATATGTCGATGATGAAATTTGCAAAACTCGAAGCCATTTGCTGTCCATCATCATTGGCCTTTAAATGTATGCATTTCTCTTTCTCTCTCTCTCTCGGACATGAATGAAAACTTTTCGATTAAATATAAATAATATGTTTTGTTGTCTTTTGCACACATTTATATATACACATACATACAGTATATGCAAATTACCATCCCGCACATCAACGAACAAGTGAGTGAGAGAAATATAATAAATTATTCAATTTCCGAATATACAGAAATGACCGGAGCCATTGCTGTCGTGACTATGATTGAAAATCAAATGTTATGTTGGTTGTTTGTTAATGGCCTCTAGAAATGTATTCTTTATTTAGTTTTCACCTCAAGATTCTCGATAATTTTAGTTAATGCAAAAACATCCCCTAGATAGATACTGAAAAACTTATAGATAGATGTTGCAAAATCACAACACGAAAAGCCAACAAACTAATTAAATCTTTCACTCTCACCTACTTGCTATTCTGGTCTTATCTATTTCACCATCTCTTTCAGTATTTATTCACATAGAGTAGAACAAGAAAGAAATAATAGAAAATTTAAAAGTGTCAACATATTTATTTTAAAAAAAGAAAAATTTCAAATTAGAAAAACGAGGGGTTGACAGCTTCTACAAAATAATTTTTTTACGAAACAGAAACAAAGATTTTGAGGGGATTTCGAAAGATTTCACAATTTCGAAAGGATTTCGAAAGATTTCGAGCAAAAGTGTAAACAAAACAAAAAAATGCGAAATTTCTTTTTCCAAAATCTCGTAAATTGTTGAACGGTTCTTGCTGAAATAACAAGAAATCAATTGAGTAAGTGTTGAAGAAGACAACCATTACATGATCGAAAAGAAATAAGATGAAACGATGAAGAAAAATTTTGTTGTTTTCATTGAAAATATTTGAAAAGTTTAAAATTTTTGATTTAAAATTACAAAAATTACCGAGGCAGTAACAGATTCTAGTTTAACTTAAAATAAATTTATTTTGAACTAATAAGATCTTGTTGTTTGTAAAAAAAGTAAATTTTACTAAAACATTCTATTATTTCTTATTAAAAAAGTAATTATTTTGCCTGGTTTTATTTTATTATGTCTCGTTATCACTGTTGTCTGCGCTTTCTCTCTCTGTATGCTATTTTGTACGTAAAAGAATAAAAAGTTATTGCTGCGGCGGCAACAGCGTGGGAATTTCTCCTTTCGCTCTCACTCTCTTTTTTCAAATTTTTTTTTCTCTCAGCGTTTTTTTGATGTCGCTCTCATTTGAAGAAGAGAGCAAGAAAGAAATTATTATTATTATTATGATGTGGCAGCACATGTGAAAGAGTGAGCACATATACATGCACAAAAACTAATATAATAAGTATATTTCGGGGTGAATTTCACAAAAGTGTCCTGCGAGCGCCAAAAGGAAACAGATGCTTATGAGTATTTCTACCAAATTTCAAAATTACGGCAATAATTTCTCTGTATGTGTGTATGCGAGTACAACAGCTGCAAGAAATTTTTTTTCTTCCTTTTTTTGCTGAAATTGCTATAAGAAATTTTTGTTATTCTTATAGATGAAATGTGTTCACCATGTGCAGATGAATGTTTGAGCCACATTGTGTTTGTATGTATGTTTTTTATAGTCGCTCTTTCTTTCTCGAATAAATTTCTTATTCTTTTATAGCAGCTTGTATGACTTAAGCTTAAGGGATGAAAATATTGTTCTAAGGTAGAAAAAAATAATAATTAAATTTGAAATTTCATATGTTCTTGAAAGATTGAAAAGTTCTTGACATAAAAAATATGCCAACAAATCACATCAAGAAATGAAAATTGAAATTTTTCCTTTTATATTCTAAAAACATCAACAACAAATCTTTCTTTCTCAGCTAGCAGCAACAACAGCAGTAGAGAGAGAGAAAAAAGAAATTTCCATTTCAACAACAAAAATAGCGAACATACAATACGAAAAAGAACAGAAATCAAATGCCATGCCATGATGCTTGTTTTTGATTGTTTCTCTCTGTTTCTTATTGCATTTATTTTTCCTTTTCAGATTTTCCTTGCCACTCTCTCTTTCTCTTTATTCAGTACTACTGCTGCTTATGGACATGTTGTTTTTGATGTGTCTGAAACAGAAGCAATATTAATATATATATGAACATACTTTTTTTCATTTCACATTTATTTATATGCTATATTGTTCATACGCTTAATAGTCAGAATTTCAAAGCGTACACTTTTTTGTAGTTGCTAAGAGAAAGTCGGAAATCATTTTTTATTCAGAATGATTTTGACTTGTGGCTATTTTCTCAATATTCTTTTTCTTTATTCTGCATTAATTGATAAATATTCAATCTTGTTTCATGAAAAATAAAAGTTTAAGTTAAAATTTAATTTGACTTGTCATTTGAAACACTTTATACTAAATAATCAGAATATTTAGGCAGTAAAACTTGAATTTATTTGAATTTTTTAATATCAACACTTTTAGAGTATGAAAAATTCGTTAGGTCAATGCTGAACATTAAATTCATCAGTGAATACTTATAGAAAAGAAGATTCAATAAAAAAAATTTTACCGTCTTCCCTCGAATATAAGGACCGGTCCTTGTATTCGAAATCTGAGCAAATTTAAAAATGACCGTATATCTTTCCATTCTAAATCAAAACAAAAATGAGCAAATGGTTCTTTTATTTGAACATTAGGATTGGTCTTTTTATTCGAGGGAAGACGGTAAGCATCATAAATTTCAGCGGAGTCTCAACTGACCGTTACTTGTCTTAATTTAAATGGTGCGCGCTTGTCGTTTCCCTTAAAAGGTCGTTACAAAAATTAAAACTTCCTCAAAAATGATAAATTTTGTTTATAAAACTTACTAAATTTAATTGTGTTCACTCAACAATGTCTAAATATATTGAAACAATCAAGTTTAAAGCAGTAATTATTAATAAAAAGAATTAAATTAAAATTTTAGCGCATTTTTCTCTAGGAGAATTTTAGTTTTCGTAGTGAAACACGCTAATACAAATTAAAATTTCGACAAATTTAACCGTCAACTTTTGTATTTGAAATCCCTTAGAAAACAATTAAATTTTTCATTAATTAATAATGAAAAACTAAGTACTTAGTACTTAAAACTCGAATTTGTAAAATTCAAATATTTTTTAGTTTGTAGTAAGTTATCTCATATATAATTCTATACTTATAATAATTTCCATATATAAACGAAAGAAACTTAAACAACAAGCAGCAGCAGCATCAGATTCAAAAACAAACTTTTATTAAATTAATAGTAAAGAATGAGCAAAATGTTATATTGCTTTTGACATTTCAGTAAAATTTCTGTGCGTATTGTCGTTGTTTGAATTTCAATTTCTCCCCTTTTTATATTTCAACCATAAAAGCACCTGCAGCCATAACATCATTTGCAAACATTTCATCATGAGAATTATGCTCGCTCGCACTCTAATGTACAATTGTATCGTGTATGTATATATGGAAAAAATTTTCAATTATTTGAGAGGTAGCGGTAACAAAAGCAGAACAGAGTGGAGCACATATGGGAAAAAAGTGTTTCGGAAAATTCCGCAAATTTTGTCAACGTCAACATAAAAAATTTTTGTATGGATATAATGCGATTTGAGCACATAAGCATATTTAATGTGTTTGTGCAATTTTTGATGATGATGAATGGAAAACACACGATGCATGAAGCTTTTTGTGATCATATATGCCATAAAAAGCCGAACTAATCACTATTCAAACAATTTCAAAAATTTTGCTTTATTTGCTATTTGCCATCGACTGCTATTACCAGAAAACGAAATGAAATTATATTTTTAATGTTTTCAAAGTCTGACATGGCAGAATAGCGCTAGAATGAATGAAAAAAAATGTCAAAAAAAGTTGTCCTCTAGCGTATAGATGCTGATGAGTGAATAAAAAGGAGAAAGAGGAAAAATAATTATTTTGCCTGAAAAATGTGTGTGTATATAAAATTCCCATATTTATTCAATGTCAGAACGAGTATGAAATACTAAAATGAGTGAACTGGTAATGACAACTCAGTGAAATTTTAATTAAAACTTTCATTTTTTCTCCACTTTTCTCTTTTACTCGCTCTTTGTTTGCCTCCCTTTTTCATCACACTCTTCTGTCGTGTGTTTTTATTTATACTTTTTTCCTACAAATACACACACATACACCATTAAAATATTTTTTCAGAGAGCTTTTTCAATCTTTTTTTTTCATTAACTCCAATTTACCAAAAGTTTTTTTTTCTCTTTCTCTCGTTCTGCTCTCTTGTGAAGAAGTGTGTGTGTTTGATGTTTGAATAAAACTTTTGCCACGGTGTCAAGAAAATATTGAAAAGGAGAAAAATTTGTTCTGAATTTTATTTGAAGTAGATTGGAAGTTTTTAACGCATTTTATTAAAATTTATTGTAAGAATTTAAATATTTAATGAAAAAAAATTCGCGATTCTTTTACATTTTCCAACGGTTATTTTTAAAATAAAATTAGGGTTTGGCACTTGAATGGATACTTGACTTGCACTTAGTGTCTTGACTATATTCATACAAGTTGACTTACAAAAAAATTTTTTAATCCATTAAAATTCCATTTAATTTGGTTGAAATTTTGCAAAATTGTATGAAAGTTAATACTTCTTAAGTTTGCGAAAGTTTTGAAAAAATTGAATGAAATAGAGACATTTTTTTTTGTAAGTCAACTTACATGCATATAGTCAAGTCATCAGTCAAATATGCTTGTCAAGTGTAGTACTCAAAAAACATATAAACATAACGTATAAAATTTATACTAAAAATTCTGTTAAAATTTCTTCTCTAATAAAACTTTTATAATAATTGAAGCGCATTTAACTTTCAATGATTAGTTAATGTCATAACAAAATATTCAAAATTTTTAATTTTTGATGACAATAAAGAAAAATTCTTTACATTTAATAACAATAGTTGGTGTGGATAAATAAATTTATATAAAATAATATTTTTATTATATTTATGTTCATGTTGTCGCCTGCTTTTTCAGCAAATTGCAAAAAAAAACTTTTTGTGTCACACACGGCTTCATTTTAAAATTTATTTTTCATTTTAATATTGCCACCAATTCAATGGACATAAATTTTGCATACGGCAGCAGTTATAAAGCTTTTTTTCTCTCTTTTGATTATGTGAATGTTATTGAAAGCTCATACTCTCTGCATTTTCCCTTTTTTCGCTCCTGCAGCAATTATTTGTGTGTGTGTTTTTGTGCATTGTCATTTTCATGAAAATTGATATTTTCCTCTGTTGAACACATGAATTGAATATGTTCTACATCAAAACATGATTTTCAATATTCTCTGACAATAAAAAAACTCTGAAAACATTCATCGATATTCGCAGCTTGAAAAAATAATTTTTTTATTTCTTGATGAGAAATTTTACAAATGACACTGAAGTGATGAAATTTTCCTTCCTTTTTTCTTTTTAACAAAAATTTATTTCTAGTAAAATCATTTCTATAAAATCACAAGCATGCGGAATAACAAACTGAAATAAATCATAGAAAATTAACGGAAAAAAATCAAGATATTTAATAGAATTTTAACATTATAAAGTTCTGCAGAGTTGATAAATAGATTTAATTACTTTAAACAACTTTTATCAAAAAATAAATTCATTTTTTTTTTAAAATAAAACATATTTGAATTTACCTGAAGGCTTCTATTGTTTTGTAAAAAAATTATTTTTATAAACAAAAACTTTTGTGATGAAGCAAAAACTATTAAATTTTTTATTTTATTATTCTACAAGCTCCATAATGCATAATAGCTAAATAAATAACTACTTCGTTATTGAACGTCATGCAAAAGTGTAAAAATTCCCACGCTTTTGGTTTTGTACGATTTTTAGAACCAAATAAACGAGCAGTTTTCAATTTTCTTGATTACCCATCAATTCTAAAGACAAGCAAATTATAATCACGATATGAAAGCAACTTAGTTATGAGCAAATTCAAAAGCAATCATGAAGTAGTAGCAGAAGCAGCTAAGGGACGCTTTTAAATCATGAAAATTATTGTCAAGCAATAAAATTGAGCTTTTTTTTGTAAAAAAAAGAAAAGAAAGAAGACAGAAAAAGGAAAAACGAATAAATTTATTGGCATTTTGGGAACACTCGCATCTGCCTTTGAATGTTTTTCATACTTTCTTTTTTTTGGAAGCGACCAAGTTTATACCATCAACTTCCATATTCTATAAACAAGTATCAGTTAGGAAGAGAAAAAAGAACAAAAAAGGATACTTTCGATTACGAAAACGGATTAAAAAAGGTTTCTTATCAAATTTACCGCAGCTGGTCTCTCATCCAGCCGGTCCAATTCGTGTGAGCGAGAGAAAGAAAATTCATACTTCTATACCTAAATAATGGTTTTTCCTTCTCCTCATTTCCAAATGTACAGTTTTGTTTGTTGTTGGAGATGATGCCGAGAGTGAGAGGTGAGAGCAGTTGAGAATGGTAATGATGATGGTGCCTGGGGAAAAAAAGAAAGAAAAGAGTGACCCAATGAGAACGATAAATCATTTTTTGCTTGCCATAATAAAAATGGGCACGTGAGAACGCAAAGGTGTTTGCAATAAATTCACCTAAACGATGTGTATAGGAAGAAAACTGAAATTGTATGTATGTTTGTTTTTTGTGCATGAACTCATAGGGGATGAAAAAATTTCCTCTCTTTATTTTTATGTGAAAATTTTACAAGGCATTGAACCTCTTTGCGTTACTGATTTGTTTCCAAAATAAAAAAATTTAGAAAATGATTTGAACTACTTATCTATAGATCTAAGTAAAATTTCGAATTGTGTTAACCAAACGATTTGTATTGTATTTAATATTAATAAAGATTTCAAGAAGAAATTCGTGAAATATTGCTTAAGCTCAAGTGACAAACAAAAAACATTCAAGTTATGTCTTCTATTGATTTCTTTTTATACAAAGCATTAAATTTCTAAAAGACCTTTAGTATTAACAATATGCCACAATTGTTAAAGGTTCTGAAAATCAAGTAGAAAATTTAAATTTGAATAATAAAAGAATTTAAAAAATTTTTTTTGTTTACATTTTAATGCAACATTCGTGAATGTTTACAAAAATTCGCGAAAAAGCAATTTTCTAAAAATTCTTTGGTGCAAGTCCAACCTACTGAATTTTTATATTAGACAAATAAAATTGAAATTTCATTTAAATTTCGTTATTTTAAAGTTTATTTACCGCCTGGAAGCTCAATTGAAATTTTTTGACCGTTTTTGGTCCCTATTTTGAATTGGAGCACGCTTGTTTGTCTCTATTTAAAAAAACCGTTAGATTAAATTTAATTAAAATCATTGTAAATTCTCAAGAAATTTTGTTTTGCTCGTTAGGTTTGCTTTTATGGAGCTTTATTACATCATTCTTAATCAACCTATAGACAATTTTAGTATATTTGCCAAAATTTTATTTTGGAGTGCGTTTAAAAATTTAGAAATTTTTCGAATTTCTACTAATTTTTCTAAACATAAAGCAACGGACATTTTTTCTTATTGATCCTCCCAGAATTCAACGTTATAAAAAATAGCATTGAACAAAAATAATCAGAGTGTCTTCACATTAAAATTTGAAAAGTTTTTCTTTTAGTATAATAGGAAAATTATTTTTTATGTGTACCAGTTGAGAAATAAAGCTAATTTAATACATTAATCGCCTCTTAAGCATCACTTTATAAAAAATACTTCTATGATACACCTGTAAAGAAATATTTTTCATCTGCATGTCGCAACTTCTATTGATAATTTTTGTTTTTGAATGTACATACATCATTTGTCGTATGATGAAATGTTGGTTCATGTGTGCATGCCATCATCATTTCCTCTAAAACACATTTTCTGCACAATCTACAAATTCATCACATAGGGTAAAAGAGAGAAGGTGAAAAACAACTGCTGCCGTTCCATGAAACAAACACATTTCATTATTTAATGATTATTCTATTGAAATTTTCAATGCTTGCACTACCACTACTACTGTCTCGCTTATAATGATCGCTTTTTTGTCTACCTATCAGCTGTCAAACGCATTTGAACGCAGTTGTGAGCGAGAAGAGGAAAGGCAAATACTAAAATGCCCCGCAACACAAAACCAAACGATGAGTCTATTAAAAACCACACATAACCAGCTTGCTATTAGCTGCAAATGACTCGCAATTGGAATTGAGCGTTTAATTATAACAATTAATATTATTTTTACATAAAGTTGTGTAATCAGACCGTGTGCTGTTGGCAATTATGCTCATCGCATCTTCTCGTGTACCTTTAAAAATAGCAGCACGTTGAATTAGTTGGACAATTGTTTAATTACAAAAAAACACATAGTACAATTAATAAATTTATCTTATTGTGATCAATGTCAGTAATGTGCTTGTTACATGATTTTTCTCTTTCATTGATTTATAAATAAAGACAATTGAGTCCAGTTGTGGTCAATATGAAGGTTATATCATTTATTTATAAGTAATTGTGAAAGAATAGAATTTAACAATATCACATGTTGTTGCAAGGTGATACTTAAAATATATATAATCTAAAATGAACATCTGAATGACCTATGTTATTTTCAGGTAACTATCAGAGAGTTTCCTAGAAAAATGGTCTTTTTTTTGGCTCTTATTCATACAATTAGTTCTCATTTGCTATTAATAAACGGTTTGTATGACTTGAAAACAGATTTTAATTTTCATTTAGATACAATAAGAATTCATTAAAATTTTTAATTTGAATCAAAATATTATGTAACAGTGTTTTTCTCGATGGTTTTCCATTGATTAAAATTCTATGATACATTGTAAATTAAGTTTCTTTTATGCACTTTAAAGAGGTATGATCAGATTTGAATTATCTTCTATAATTGAAAGTTTTAGTGAACAAAATCATGAATGAAAATATTCCGACTTTTATTAAAATGTCTATTACTCGAAAAATACTTAACTGATCGAAAAGATTTATATATCATTCGATCCGTCATAAAATTGGCCACAAAATACTGGAAAACAAACAATTTTTCTAGGTGTCATCAATTTCCTTAAAAAATTTTAAAATTTTATTGTTAACAAAATGAAAAATGTAAACAAATAAAATTTGTCAATTTTCATTTTGAAATGAAACTTAAAATCTGCTTTTAAGTTATATAGCTTTCATTGTTTATTGATTTAACAAATAAGAAACGAAAACTATGTGTTTAAATGGAAAGCCAGAAAAAGGTCATTCTTTTAAAAAAAACTCTCTGACATTATTTTTGTGCTTATAAATAAGTAACAATATATTTTTATTTAGATAAAAAAAAGATATTGAGCAATTTATAGAAAGCCACGTGAACAAATTTTTTTAGTTTTTATTAAAAAAACAGGTGAATTTCATATCAAAAATATGAACATATTTGTTTCTATAACAGAAGTTTATTTTTATTGTTTCCTAAATTTAATTTTTATAAAGATAAACTCTGTTTCGAAAATATGACATGAAGAAATTAAAGTAAAAATATTTTATCTAAAGGTTCATGTTCATCATACAAAGCAAATTTTAAACAAATTTCACCGAAATAATACTTGATTATATCATTTTTCCGGCCATCATCAACAAAACCGCATTTGCACATCAAAAATGCATTTATAACGCCAATTTATTTCGTTCACAACCGCGATCCCACGTGAGCGATAAACGTGCTAATAACAATCTGCATAACATAAATTATGGCACTTCTGTGTGTTTAGGAATTATCTTTTTTCTCATTTTAGTCGCAAGGTGCGATTGTACTTGTATTTTGCGGCATTTGCAATTATATTGTGAATAATTATTGACAAATGCCTCTCATTTTACAGCAGGCATCGATTTTTATCTCTTCATTCCTCAAAATTGCTCTTTTATATTCTTCATTGTGCATCAATGTATGGTAAATTCACCTGTTAACAGCAGCACGCTTCAAATGCAAAGGGAAAAAATTACATATAATTCAAACTGATGCATCTCAAATGATAATATGCGTTTAAAAACTACGATGAAATGTGTGCGCTTTTAATTAATTTCCAGAAAAAAAGAAAAGACGACATTGCTTATTAATGAATGGCATAGCAGGTGACAAATTGTGACGACCATTAGAAAATGAATAAGAGGCCGCGTGTTGGACTATAAATTTTTCTTTTATTTCCTTCTTATAAAATAACAGATGATGCTAGACAAAAATTAAAAGTCAAAGATATTTTCAAATTTGATATAAATTGGACAACTGCACTCACCGAATGCCGAATGTATTCCTTCGAATTCTTTTTATTTCGTATTATTTTTAACCCGACCTAAGCAGCTGATTCAAAAAAATCATCATCACACAGGAGAATTCTTTTCATACATGAACATTTTTCGCAGCTGATACTAAATTCTTTTTTTTTCTTTGCTCTCTGTTGTATGTTTTTATTTTGCGGCTACACATCTTTGCTTTCTCTCTCTTGTGTGTTACAATTAATGTTTCTTTTTATTCTCACTCTCAATTCTCAATTTGTCTTTCGTCGCCGCTTCTAAAAGAATTTCTTACATGACGCAATATGGTATGAAGCATAAATATTTATGCAGAATATACACAAAACATTCGTGCTATGAATAAAAGAGAAAGAGAAAAATATTTGAGAGAGCGTGCCGTCGGTTTTTGTTCGTTCTCTCGTTCTCTGATACGAAAATAAAAATTTTATTTTTTACTTCTTCATTCATGAAATTTTTATTCAGTCTCGTTAGGACATTCATTGCAATCGGTTGTATTTTCAAACATTCACCGACAAATGAAACAACGTGCAGTGGCTCATTTAATTATTTCTCTTCTTATTTTTCCATCATCGGTGTAATAACATTTTTTGTATTTTTCTGTGCAAGAGGAAAGAATTTTTTTATCAAATCTCATTCTGTCTCGGAACTTTCTCGTGAGTGGATGTAATTAAAAATAAGAAATAAAAAAATATTAAAAAAATTTTATCAAGTGAAGTGGAAATAAAAAAATTATAAATCGTGGATTTAAGAAAATTGCACATTTTATCAACATTAATGGTAAGTTTTTAAAGAAAAATGTCACAGTTGTTTGAAATTACCAAAAGTTTTTCACATTTTTTGCAAATGTCAATTTTTGGCCTCCAATTGAATTTATTTGTGCTCTCTCGATTGAATTTGCAGTAATAATTTTTATTTTTCCTTTTTTTGCCAAATGGTAAACAAAAGTTACTTCTAACGAATATAAGAAAAGCGGACAATGCCGCAGTAGAACATTTTTTTATTTCTTAATATCGCAGAGTTGTCAAGTGTAGTCAGACATAAAAGAATTGTTTTAAATCAGCTGAGTATGGTTCATTTGCTCGAGAGTATTCCATTGATTATTCATTGTGAAACTTCAAACACTTGTCAGCTGCAAAAAGTTGCTTCATTTATTTCTAGTGAATTGATGGCAGAAAAATATCTTTTTATATAATTACATTCCTCATTTTCACTTGTCAACAATTGTTTGTTGCAGTCCAACTCTGTTTCGAAAAAAAAAGTATTTTTTATGATGCACAAGTGTTCACTTTCCCATCTCACATTTCTTTCTACTGCCTTTTTTTGTCGATGTATATGTGCGTGTATATAAAGACGGAAAAATCATGAAACATATTTTTTTATTACAAATTTATGCAAAAAAAACCTTCTTGCTTCATTCATTTGAACTTGGCACACAGGGTGAAATCAAAGCATGGAATGAGAAATTTTTTTTTATTAAATGTCGTAATTTTTATGTATTCCTGATAAAACGCGATTTTGTGGCAGTTGAATGGTCTTGGTCGCATTTGGCACGGCTTAAGGAAATTGAATTTCGAACTTTATCGTTCAAATAAGAAAAGAAAAATAATTTTTTTAAAAAGGAGAGCGACATAGTGAGATGATGGAAATTATGAGTAATCGAGTCATTAATTAAGACAGATGAGATTAAGGAGAAAGAGAAGAGAGAAAAGTTTTGTGGAGTGTGTCTAAGGGAAAATGCATAATTACTTTATGTCATTTTATTCATGAGACATCTGATGTTACATGGCCATTCTCATCTATGTCCTTGCAAGTGGGAATATAAACATATACACATAACAATGATGCATTGGATATTTACTTTACTATGGATTTGTGTTTTAGTTGCACCTGCGGCACGACACAGTTTTATTTTTATTTCATGATATTTTTATTTTCTCTTCTGCTTCTGCTTTTGTTGTTGCTACTCGAATCCCCTCATCTGCTATAAATTTGCAGTATATATAGAAAATTGGATACGAAATCCTTTAACTCGACACTTGGTGCACACACGACGATATAAACATTTTTAAGAATATCTACATACATACTGCTGTTGTTCTGTGAATGTTTACTTGCCATTGTCACTACTGCCTGCTATTACCATGTATGCATTGAAAGAGATAAAATATTTCTAGATGAATTGCTTGCATTTTAACAGCAGTCAAAGCTAATTCTAAGCCACAAGTGTTGTATGTTGCAAGATTATAATGGAAAGGGGTGAAATTTTAAGCCGCTCTCAACCTGAATTCATTTTTATATTTTTTTTCGAAAAATGTCACAAAAGGATTTTTCAATAAAAAATCAGAGTTTGGCAATTACCATAGAAAAAAATTTTTATACAATAAAAATCTGGGGATGAACAAACCGTTAATTTTAATTAAGCATCAACGGATGCGCAAACTATTCTCGGTGCGCATTTTTGATATTTAAATAAGACCGTTAAATTGAAAGATTTATTTTTTTCAATAAAATCTACTTAATAATAATAATTGACCATTATAATTAGAAAAATTTATTTATGAATAAAAAATTGTAGACAAAATATTTGAATTTTTTTAAAAAATAGAAAAGTCTAGACTCTGACAAAAAAAACTTTTTTCCAAGCTAAAAAAGGGGAGCAAGCAAAAAAAATATTTGTATGTGAGAGACACATTTGGCAAAGGATTAGTAATAAACAAATTCAGGAAAAATTTTAATCCCTTTCCTTCATCGACCGAATGTTGCCTTACCGAGTGCTGAGCTGCTGCTTCTGGTGCTGTGCGACTGCCGATTAAGTATAACATCAGAAGCAGCAGTCAGCAAGCCAACAGAATCTCATACACACACACATTGCAGCACCATAAATTCTGTAATTTATCATAATTTTCATTATTGCGGCGGCATCTGGTGTATCTGGCAAAAGCGATTAAAATTTTTGCGAAAAGCCATTCTGCCGATGGAATTCTTTTCTCTTATAGAAACATTCTCTCTTTTTTCGTGGTGCTGTTGCTGGTTTTTAAAGGAAAAGAAAAAGAGAGAGAAAATTTTTACTTGAATAAAAAATACTGCAAACGACATGAACATGTGCTACTTGCTACTGCTGCACAGGATAAAAAAATGTGAAAAATTTTTTATATGTATATGCATTGAAAGCGAGCGTTTAGGAAAAGTGCAATTAAATGCATTTGGTGCATGCTTTTTCTCACATGTGTACATGCATTTACCGAATGTTTATGTCGGTGCTCATTAATTTTTTTCTCCTCCATATTTGCACATCGAAAGTAGCATAAAAAATGCGATAACTATTGAGACAGAATGAGAGACAAATGTGTGAGTATATGTGTGTGGCACCATCATGCAGTGTGAAAATTTAACATTTCGGGGTTTCGACATTAAATTTTATAGCTCACATGTGCTGGTTGGTATCACATAAAAACACAGAATAAGAAAAATCTTCTCGTTTAGGAAAAGTAAAATGAATAAGCTGGGAAACATGAACATGAGAAAGTTTTTTTACCAAAACTTGTCGCAATATTCTCAAAAACTGCAAAGAATAAAATGAATAAGAACAAGGTTAAGACATTTTTTTAATTTTCATACAAGAGGAAAATCATTTGTTGTTTACATTTTTTTGTCATTGTTTACATAAAAAATGTAAACAAAACATTCACAAAATTTAGAAAAATTTATTTTTTTTAATTAAATACTTGATCAAATTTATTGATATTTATATCAAAATACTTCAAATTCAATTCTTTATCAAACTACTATTAATATAAAATGAGAACAAATGAAAATTATACAAAATTAAAATATCACGCAACATTTTTTGTCTCATACGACATGTGGTTTGTTGCTTCAAGTTGCTCATTTGTCGTCTGACAGAAAAAATGTCGCCCGTCGCCTGAGCTAAATTAAAAAAAAAATTAAATGTAAGTTATAGAAGGCTAAAATACTTTGATAAAGATAAAATAGAAATTAGTAACTTAATTAAGAATAGTTTCCTTAATCCTCAAATTTACTAATGTCTTTACCTTGAATAAGATCGATAGAGAAAATTCAAGTTGAAAGTCTTGAAATAAGTTCATTTTGAGTGCATGCAGCATGACGGGAGTTTAAATAAAAAGAAAAACCAAAAAAGAATGAGAGACGGCAATCGTTAATTGAGTTAAAAGGAATTTATGTGTTTGAGCTCGATGCTTGCAAAGAATTTAATTCGATCTGATGCTGGTTCGCCTACTAAAACTAAAGTTCATAAGCAGAGATAGTCTTTTTTGTAGATGAGAAGAAATAAATTTTTATGCTGGATGACCCTCATTGTCATGCCTCGATGTGATACGATGATGAGAAGATAATTAGCTGAAGAATTTAGAGAGCAAGAAAAAGAAAGTGAAAAAAAATTCTCAACTAATCTTGTCATCAACGAGTGTCTGCATAATGTTTGTAATCAACAGAAGCAGCGAAATCGAAGTGTTTATGAATTTCGACCAACTTAAAAAATCTCATCTCACACTTTGCCTAATTTGCTTACTATTTGCCTTTGAATTGTGTTTAATAAATTACATTTAAAATCTTCATTACTTTTTCAAAAACTGAAACAGATTCAACCAGAAACAGTCGAAAAAAAGTTTATTTTTTAAAGAACATGTAGCATGCGGATATACTTACATACAAGTGCTTGCTTTGCGTAAACAATGCGAGTGAGATTTGGCTAAATAGTAATGACGATGATGATGAAGTAAATACAGACTTGAAAAATCCCAAGACCGGCATTAAAAATGAAAATCATTTCAACATACATATAGAGAGCAGCATGCTGGTTGTTAGTGAATTAATTGATACTGGTTCATGTTAACCATCACTTGAATCACTTTTAAATGAGAGAAAATTTTCGCTTGTTTAACATCAATTCTAGTGATGAAAAGGAAAAAAGAATTCAAAACTGCCAAAAGCAGCCAACCAACGCAATTCGGCACTTGATAAAATCCAAACCTTTAAACTCTTCCAATTTTCAATTACTCAATTGAAGAAAAGCAAGCAAGATTTTTAGAAAATGATTCCAAGTGATTCTTTTAAGACTTCAACGACAACAACAACAACAATGACGAGTATTTAAAATGTCATTGACAGACGACGCAAATCACTTGCTTGTTTGCTCTCAATAGCGGGGTAGAAAACATCACAAAAATGTGTCACATGCAGTCAAACAAAACACATACGAATTTTTAATTTTCGCCTTCATTTAGGGAAATTTTTTCAGTGACATCAGTCAATGACATACATGATCTCGCACACACACACACAAATTTCCTACCAATTCTTACTTGTTCAGCAAACAAACAAGTAAAAGAGCAAAGAAGTAGCAGCAGCAGTAGTGAGCACATTTCCTTCATTCATTATTCGTGCACAAGCTGTTGCCTTTTTGTGCTCACTCTCGTATGTGGATGTTACTAACTCACTCTTATTCTGTTTATGTATCAGATGCTGAAACCATTAAGGGATGAAGCAACCTTGATTGTGCTCCTCTCTTTCTCTTAGCATTGCCTGATGTTGCTGTTGATGTCATTTCATCTAATTATAGTGCCAGCCTGTTCTCAAATCTCATTCTCTGTATTTGATGACATGGTTGAAGTGAGTGAAAGAGAAAAATGTTTTTTGGGCACGTTTGTAAGGTGGTTTGTGTGTGTTTTGCAAAAGAGAGAATGAAACACATGGACAGAATGTGACCACATCAAAAAAAGTTTAAATTCTAGCATGGTTTTTAAGGGATAAATACAATTTAATGGAAATTTCATTACCACATCAGTACACATTTAGGAACATTCTGGTTGACATTAAAAATGACCAAATGGAAAATCTCAAAAATTTATTCTTGATTGTGCGGGTGAAAAAGAAAGAATTTGAAAAATTGAAAGAAACCAAATGGTGCGTTGCTTAGTTTATGCCAGTGCCAAAATATGTAAGTGCGATTCATTAAAGCACAATTGATGAATAACAGATTTGTTCTTCAAAATGGGAAATTTGTTCACTTATTTTTAAACTGAAAATGAAATGAAACAAATGTGAACAGCAGCAGAAGCAAACAGAAGGAAAAAAAGTTTTTAAAAAAAATGAATTATTTTGGCATTTTTGTATTAGATTAGCGACTGCTGCCTCACCTTTCGCATATGAAAATTGTTAATGGTATAATTTGTAGAAAGGATGTGTCGCACTGACAAATGAGCATTAGCTTAAATTCATCGTGAAATAACAACAAGAAAAAGAAAGTTCTTCAACAAACATTATTTGAAAAGTGATGGCACATGGTTTAGGAAATTTTTAATATCAAATTGGATACAAATTTCTGTTTTGCACCTGTTCTAATAACATCTTTTCTCTTTCATTCTTTCATAGAACGCTCATTCACTCACTCACCGTTAATGTTTAAGAAGTTTTGTAAACAATTTCCTCATTCATCATTTTCTTCTTACATACAGCAACGCAATGAGAGAAGCATTTTTAAAGTCAATAAATTTTTAAATTTAATTGCAATACACTTAAATAAATAAAAATTCTTTTCACTTTGGTTGAAAAAATATTTTTTAAATTTAAAAATTGACCGTTAAAATAATAATTTGAATTTGCAAGTTTTATCATCAAAGAACATAAAAAATATTGAAGCTATAAGCGCAAAAAAAGGAAAAAAAGAAGTCTATTTTAGATGAAATTGAAACTGTCAACATATTGTGTGCACATGTTTCCATCGTCAGTCATCATACACAATGAATTATTTTTGTATAAAAAAAGTGAAGCAGAAGACACAGAAAAAAATTTAAAATACGGAAAACTTTTTTGTTGCTTTTCCTGATGTTTCTACTCTGCTGCTGCTGTTGCCGCCATCGTTGTCGATCGATGACTGTTGTTGGAACATGATGAGAAAGGAATGAAAATTATGAATGAAACATTTGGCGAGCATTCGTGCAATGTGCGATTATGTTTCGATGAAAAATTCTATAAAATAACACAAGCACACATGCATACATATACAAAAATGATTGCCTTGCTTTGCCTATTTGTGGGTGGTTGAAAGAATGGGAAAATTGTCAATTGGCGGCATCAATTTATGCATGTGCTGTGCTGTGTGCTGTTTTACTGAATTCATTTCATGCCTCAACTCATTAATTTCAAATTCAATGAGAAGCAACCGCTGCTGCTTGTTTTTTGCTAATGGAAGGCGAATAAAGGGATGAGATTTAGCCATAGAATGAGTGAGAAGAATAATATGGAAATTTTAGTCATGATGACGACAATGATGACAGTGTTTTATGAGAATTTTCACAGGTGCAAGTTTTGAGAATTCTATCATCAATAATTCTTCTATTCTCATTGACTAACTCATTTTAAAATAGAGACATAAATTATATTTCGCGATTTTAAATTCAGTTGAAGGACACAAAAATCAAATCGAGCTTGTGTCTTATTTTTGTGCGTGAGTGTGAGATCAAGAACAACTGTTGAAAAATTTCCATTTCTGATGCAAGCTTCATATACAGAAATAACTTTGATTATTGTGAATTGTTTTGATAAGAACAGAAGCATTTTCTGAGATTTATTTTAAAGTGGCCAACTTAAAATTCAACGAGAGAAAGCAGCTTCTGTTTTGCAATTGATTGAATGCCATGTGATTATTTTTTAAAAACAAATAAACCGCGACAGAAACAAAAAACTTCATAAACACTTGCCAGAACAGAGATAGATAGATCTCTTGTATGAGACTGCAAAGTCACTCAATGGCAATTGTGTAATGAACTATGAATGAGAAAAACAGAAATGTCGATGACTGTCGATGATGATGATGATGGTAAAAGAGAAGAAAATTCCACAGCCAGATGTTTTCAATCAAATCGTCTCTCGCGCATTTGGTTTCCGTCTGTTGTTTTATTTCTTTCTTATTCTGGCAATGTTTGATTTTGATTTCTGTTTTTTAAATTCCTTAAATTTACCGTATGTTTCTTGTGCTATGTTGAGAGTAAAAATTATGATAATTATACTTTGTTGGTGATTAAAATGTCATTGATTGCATATGACGTTCTTCATACACCTTCGCACAATTCATCATCATCATCGTTGCTTGCTCACATAATCCAAAATTAATTCATTAAATTTCTTTCTCACAAATGAGTGAGTAAAATTTTGAGATTTGTGCACAAATGTCGACATGACAGAAAAAAAAATTGCTGCGACTCATTAAAGTTAAATTTTCTCTTCAAAAATAATTCATTAATCCTTTTTCTGTCTGTCTCATTGCAGATGGCACTCGATGGTAAGGCAATTAAGGAGGAAATTCCGGATAAGGAAGTATACGACAGTGGAAGTGCTCAACAACAACAGCGGCGTGCTAAAGGTAAGTTAATTATCAATTGACATTTATTTGATTATTCATGCAAAAATTAAATTCTTAATGTCATCAAATAAATTCAAATTCAAAGTACAAAAATTGTTTATTAATAAAAATGATTTCACCTTGATTTAAGCACATAATTTGTATGTTACTCACATAAATTTTTAATCATCCATTTAAGTAAAATTAAATTGAATTTGTGCTCAACTGTCTTTTTCACCACGCACACATATTGTTGCCATCATCATCGCTTACCTCTAATTAATCAGTTGTGTAGAGTCAAAAAATTTCCCACAACTCGTCATAAATTTTGAATACATAAATAAAGATTAAAGTATTGTCATTAATGCATGGTCATGTGATTTTTTTACCTTTTTCAATAGCATCAATTGATGATCATCACCATCATTGTGTGAAATATAAATCACATTTTAATGAGCCAGTCCAGCTTGCATTGAGTGGCAATTGGTTGGTAACTCTCATAATTTTCTACTGTGCACCACTGTGCAATCAATTTGTGGTCTCTCAATAAATTATTGATGAGTAATTGCCAACTGGCACAATTAAGGGTTGAAAAAATGTCCAATTTTTTTCTCTTTTAACTACCAATTTTCACCTGACAATAAAAATATAGACGATTTCTGTCTGCATGCACGAGTCAGCAACATTTGATCAAATTCTCATGCACAAAATCGATATCCATACAAAAAACATTGATGTCTAATCGAACCTAATTTGTGTTTGCCAACAAATAAAAATGATTGTGCTTGTAATTCTCTCCAAAATTTATCATCATACTTTTTTTTATCCTTCAAACGTGCGATGATTTTTGTTTCCTTCCTATCTATTGCTTTTCATTTTTTTATACTTTCTTTCTTCTGCCAGAGCTCATTCAATTAGATTGTGAATTTTCCCACAATGTTTAAATCCCATTCAACATAAAAATAACACAACCGACCCATCTGAGAGTATTTTCTGTCGCCTTTAATGTTCAAGTGAGAGAAAGAGAAAAAAAAGTTTTTCCTTTTTCTACTGACAACCCTCTGGTTCTTACTCATTCCCAAACATATACACGTTGAGTCTACTTATTGTAACAATCCACCCTAACCATCACCCTGCATTTATATGATATAGAATTTTTTATTCAGTTCTATTGTGTTCACTCGCTCTCTGTGTTCACATTTCATTTTTACACTGAGCACGCTGATGATGGGAAAAACACCAGCCATCGAACAACAACATCATGTAGAAGTTTTCAAAACAACATAAACATTTTCGTACATTTTTTAAATGAATTGATGATAACAATGGAAAAACAGCAGGCAAGCGATGGTTGGTTGGTTGGTATGAGTTGTGAACTAAAGTTTTATTTCTCTCTCTCTATGCAATAAAAAAAGGAGCAACAACAAGTGCAAGTGAATAAATTTTTATTTTTTTGCATTCAAGAGATTTTAATTTAATGATTTTTCGTGTTTGACTAGATTGATGTATGTGTTATGATTTTGCAATAAAAATTATTCTAACTCGGTCGTTCTTTTTGCTTTCGTTTCAAATCTTTTTAATTTATGCAAAAACATGCTCTTTCTATTGTTTTTCTTTTCTGTGAGAATTTGAAAGCTGAAATGAAGAAAAATTCTTTTTTTATCTTCTCATGTTTATTTTGGTTGCAATTTTTCGCTTCTGTAATTTATTGCTTAAAGGTTTTAAAGTAAATTTTTAAAAATATGATCAAATTGAATTTAAATTTGAATTGTTGCTAACTTTTCATTTTCATGTAACCCTTAATTTATATTGGCAAAATTCCTCGTTTAGAGCGGTTTTTAAACACCAATTTTGACTGCTTTGTTCTCAAAAATTACACAAGATTTTTACAAAGTGAGAAACATATTAAAAAGCAGTTTTTGAAGAAAATTTGACTTTATTAAATTTTCATCTTCAACTTTTAATTTAATGCCAACCAGAGGGTCTTAACTGACCATTATTCGTCTTAATTTGAATGGCGCGCGATTGTCGTTTCCCTTTATTTTCCGTTGAAAAGTTCGTTACAAAAATTAGATTTTCTTCAAAACTGACAAAATTTGTTTATATAACTTACTAAATTCAATAACTTCACTCAACAACGTCAAAACAATCGAGTTTAAAGCAGTAATTATCAATAAAAAGAATTAAATTAAAATTCTAACGCGTTTTTCTCTAGGAGAATTTTAGTTTTTCATAGTGAAACGCGCTCATTCAAATTAAAATTTTAACAAATTTAACCAGGGGGAAAATATCTATGACGAAAGAAATTTTTTCTTTCGCTTCTTTCGTCGCTTTCGTTTTTTTCGTTTCTTTCGTTTTCCTTCGTCACTTTCGTTATTTTCGTTAAATTGATTTTTCATACATATTTCTTTCAATTTTTATACCTATTCTGCTTCTAATAGCTCAGAATAACCACTCCGTTTGTAAATAATTCATCATAACTCCATAAAAAGCATGATCATTATGATAAATCAAGCAAAATTTATTTTGACAAATTTTCCAATGTTTGTTTACGAAATTCGAATACGAAATTTCGAAATTCTATTTAATTGTCGAAAAAAACGTTGAAAAAACACATGAAATTCTGAAAAATTATAAATTTTCTTTCGGGTCGTTTTTATGAGCTGCTACTTTATGAGCATAAATATTAAGATTAATAGTTCATTTTAGAATCTATAAAACAATAGAATAACGACTTTAATCTTCCTAAATTCCCATTATTTTTTTGCATCATTTATATTTTCGCTTTTTTCGTCATTTTTGCTTCTCTTTCGTTTTCTTTCGTTTTCTTTCGTTATCTTTCGTTACTTTCGTTTCTTCGCATCTTTCGTCATAGTTATTTTCCCCCTGAATTTAACAGTTAACCTTTTGAGTTAAAACCCTCTGGATTACAAAAATTTCTAATTTTTAAAATCGTACGAGTTTGTGAATTTTACAATAAAAAAAGCAACGAAATGTTACATTGTTAATATTAAATCTAATTCAACATTGAAGCAACAGTTGACAAATTTAAAAAAAATCTGAAATTCAGCATAATACAGCACAGATGATAAGACACGTTCAAATTATATTTTGAAATGTTTGCATTGCAAGCAAAAAGGCTAATACTTATTTCATAAAAGTAAAAGAAAAGAGGGAAAAAAATTATCAAGCACTTTGCAATGTACATTCTCATTTCATCATCAAATTTAAACTTCTAATTCCATTTATAATTTTTCTCATGACGTTGTGGCAGTTTTAAAACTGAAAACCAACTGATAATTTCATTTTTCCTTTCTCATAATTAATATTTCTCCTCCATTTGTTACTGGTAGTCTTTTTTTCTTCCTCAAACACTGTCTGCCACATAAATGCGATAAAGCAATAATTTCTACTATCCGTTTGGCGTTTTCATGATAAGAGTAAAAAACATGCACACGCAATCTGTTCTTTCGAAGCAGTAGCAGACAGTGAGATGAATATAGCACATACAGAGTAGAAGAAGAGAGCAAAATACCATAAATACATAACACAGTTAAGAGCAAGCAAGCAACAGCACACAAAAAATTCAATTACAGCGTGTTGCAGGGTGAGCGCGTCGTTCACATCACATTTCATGTGCAAAAAAAAGAAGGAAAATTATTCAACATCACGAAAAGAGAGAGTAAGAGTAAGACTGGCAACGCAATGCGCGCGTAAAGAGATTAGGCAGATTTTTACCGATTCAGAAGGCGGCAAAAGAAAAGCATGAATGAATGATGGAATGAGAGTATGAAAATCCTTTTTTCTCATACTTAAGATCTTCTGTAAACTTTCATCAAGCATCATATTGACGCAATGTCGCTGATATAAAATCCCATTTTGCACTGTGTGCTGAGATTTCTTACCAACTGCCACTTCTTTCCTTTTTTCATATTGTTATTCTTTTTTCCCCTACTATGTTTTCTCTCTCTCTGTATATATGTGTGTTTTCCACGAGATAAAACTCAATTACAATTTTCACATCAGCAAAAAATAAGAAACCGAGAGCGAGTGGAGTTTTTCTTCTTGCAAATGTATTTATATCGGGACTGACACATTTTTTGTGGTTTTATACTTTAAATAATGTTAAAAAATTTGTGATTGGTTTGTTTGGCTTTTTTTGCTGTTTGAATTTTTTTAAATTTAATTTTTCAAAAAATCTGAGCAATTTTCAAATTTACCGTATTTTAGCATTTTGACAAATGATCTTATTTTTGCTGGTGCTGTGTGCTGCTGCTCTGTGTTCTAATCGAAACTAAATACACTTCGTTGCTTTAATTGTGCTAAAATTAGTGGGACGCTTATATTTGTATATCTAAATTGGAATAATTTCAATGAAATTTAAACAATTTTATCGCACATTTGTCATGCAACAAAATGTTGCAAACAATTGTCGCGCAACACATGTTTGAATTCGACTCGACCGTTATTATCGAATCAATCAAACAAAATATTTTACAAAGAAATCGGAAAGTCAAACGATTAAGAATCGCTCGTAACAGTTACATAACTCGAGTTTTAATGGATTATATTTCCATATAAACAATTAAACCAAAATAAAGAATTTCTGCTAAATAAATGATTTTCGCTACAACTTAAATTTCCCGAGTAACCAAAAATACGTTACAACTTTCCGTTTATTTTCCGTGACATGCAATAAGCATATAAACGGAAAGCGTAACGGTTTTTGGTTACTCGGGTTTATTATATCATTTGAAACTAAAATGTTTTACAAAAATTAAATTTGACTCGCGATGGTGCTATATACCGAGACTTTACGGACCAATTTCTCATATAATTAAAAATTAACTCGATCCATATATTTTAAATTGCAGACCTATTTTCATTAAAATGAATCTGATAATATGTAATTTAAAACATTCAGAAAATGCTAAGCAATTGACACGTCTTGTATGTTTATAATAAATCATCAAAATGAGCAATGATTTTTATTCAAATACAAGAAAAAATTCTAAATTTGAATTTCTAAAATTAAAAACGTTATAAAAATTAGTCATTTTTCTAAGAAAATTTAATGAATTTTAATTGTGTAATGATATAGTTTTGTTTTACTGGAAATTAACCAGGTATAGACATATGAAAAAAGATCAAGTACAGAGCATCCAAAAATCAAAAGAGATCAAACAAAATCACCATGTGCCCATGCCTGCAAAATTATTATTTTAATTTCAAAACAAGTTAAAGAAAAATTAAAATTTAAATTTATAAAATAAAAAGATTTTGTAGAATTGGCCTCTAAAAACAAATCAATTGAAAAAAAAAAGAAATTTATGGAACAACCTTAAGGTTTTAATTACTTTCCTGTGAAGATTTCTGACTCCTGTATTTTCAATTAATAAATGTGACATTCTTTCATGAGACCAACTGTTTTTCAATACGAGAAATTTCTCTAGAAATAAATGCGCCCCAGACATCCAACTGTTTCCATCCTTCAGTTGATGCTGAAATTAAATTTCTAAATATACATAGGTACATACATACATAGTCATATTTCTTTTTATATTGAAAGGGAGCAATTATGGGAGTACTAATGAAAAAAACTAGAGAGAAGGAGAACAAATCGTTAGAATTAAAGAACCAATTCCAACCTCACTCACTTTCACTCGTCGACAGAAAATTCAAATTTATTACTCCAAAGCGGATTTATTTTTTCAATTTTTCTTTACCATCACATTCTGGGCAACTGTTAGTTCCATTAACAATAAATCAATAAACTCCCAAGTGCTATATTTTCCCACACATAAGTATATAAATACATACAATTCATTCATTTCAAAGGTTCAATGGAGATTTGAAATATAAAATAAAAAAAAGTGTGAATGCCAACTGATAATAGAATTGTTTTGTTTGCTTGCATTTGGCATTTTGCTCCTACTCTTTATTTCTTAAATCAACCAGAGTTCAAGCAACAGCGGCTGTCGATTGATGATATTGATGGCATAAGGGAATATGATGAGGGGAAAATAATGGAAACTGTCAGAAAAATTGATCTTTGACAATTAAGTATTGGTAATAAGAAGTGAGATCAATAAATGAATGGAGGTGACTACATACAAATATTATTCAATTGCATGCCGGTTTCAGAAAGAGAGAAAAAAGTTTTTTTGGTGAATAAAAATGGAAAAATCGCTCTTTTTTCTTATCATCATCCATCTTGGCTGTCACCCGCAGAAGCCCTTAGAATTATTATATTTTTCTTCTAAGTTTTGTGCTAAGTGTGTTGGCTGCTGCTACTGCTGTTGATGAAGAAAAAGAAGACGATGAGGGAGAGCAAATGATTTCTTCTTCCTTCTCCCTATTGCCATCACAACATGCTCCGATACTTGTAAGTAAGTAAAATGTGTATATGGCACATGTTGACTGGCAAGCTTTCTTCATCCTGTAAGCTGCGGGATAAACGAATGAGAAATCTTGAAAACATTTTCCTCCTTTTAAGATATATATCATCATATCATTTACTTCTTTCTAATTTCATAAGAATCTTCTTCATGTCACTTACGTTATATGTATGTGCACTTTACATTAAACATTCTTCTCCTTAGGCTCTATCAAAAAATTGAAGAAAATTTCTTTTTTTGATTAAGAATGTTATCAACGCATTTTATAGATGTAACAGCTAAAAGATTTTTGAAATTCAAATTTTAAAAAGTCGTTATTTTAAATTTTTGAAATACGTTATTTTTAAAAAATTCTAGCAATTATTTCATCAAAAATATTTTGAAAACTCAGCTTTTTTTAAGTTTTCAATTATTAAAATTTACAAATTTTTTGATAACAAATCTTTCTTTTATCATAAAAATTTTCACTCTATCTTTAGTACTTTTCAATTTTTTATTTCTATTTATTTCTATTTATCCAATATCATTTTGCCTCTTGAAGATTTTCTCTTCTCTTTTCATATGCCATACATTAAAAGGAAGAAATTTATATTGAGTAAACAAGTGCCTTTGAGGAACTTCATGTCCAGAGCAGAGTTACTGCAGCAAATCTGACAGATGGAAAATTTCTTTCTCTCTCACTTTGCTTTTCATAATTCATTTTTTTTTGTGTGGAAATTTTAACGAAAAATACACACATATAAATGGTTTTTTGTGTATAATATGACATGGGGAGAGTTGTATGTAGTTGAGAAATTGGGTAGACATATCATGGATGATGAAATGCGTGTAAGTGGAAGAAAGCAAAAAAAAACCGAAAAATCACAAACATATGTGAAACATGGAAGATGAAATGAAAGGTGCCACCCACACACACGTATATATTTCCCACTGTGAATATACTGGCACTGCTGCTTCTACCGCTATATATATGATGAATAAACATCCACATGCGTTACATCTGCTATCTGCTGGTACTAACTCTGGTTCTGAATTACATACAAGGCTTACGAAATATAAAAAAAATAAAATTTCTGAACTTTTCTTCGTTTTCTTGGGGCTTCATCTCGACAGATTTCCTCTTCTTGCTACGTTTTATAAGAAGCTTTTCACAACCATACATCATTTTTACTTAAAGTTTTTTTTTGCTTGCTTGCTCCTCTCGAAAATAATTTTTTTGTGTGTGAGACAAGAGTAAAATAAAAGCAAAAGAAAAGAAAGTTTTTCCATTTCAATGGCAGGCACTTGGCTGTGTATGTGTATGAAAGAAAGAGGGAAAATTATAGTGAATGATGATAAACTTTTTTCCTCTTGATTTACCTGCAAAGTAAAAATTTGTAAATGAGTTTTTTGTTTGGAAAATCACTCAATAATTTTACTTGTTTTCTTTTCTTTGAGGTAAAAGAAGTAATCAGTAGTTTTCATTAGATCATAATTTATTCATTATGTATAAATGAAAAAGTTTATAATAAAAAATTAAGTTTGTTTTTCACAAATCAACAATTCTTGCTTTACTTCCTTAATTATTTGTTGTTTTGGAAAATTAGATACTTGTAAACTTTACTTTGAACAAGTTCTTGTTTGATAAAATACTATTCGTGACATGAAAAAGAAAAATAGAAATTATTATGAATGTGGACCTAAATTATAAGGCAGTGAGTTATAATTGAAAAATATAAAAAGTTCAAATTCTCAAGATAGTTCAAGAGGAATTATTAAGGTGAAAAGGGTAATTGTTTGAAATTAGTTTACTGTTGAATATAATGCTAAGAACTTAGTGCCTGCTGATTTTTTTCCTTTCAAGTTCAAAGAAATTTTCTTAAATTAAAATAGAAAACAAACATTTTACATAAGAAAAAATTAAAACTGATTAGGCATTAAAAATTTCTCTATATTTTCTTACAAATTAATTTATTTTTATCAAAACAAATTTTAATAAATATATTTTGCACATATAGCATATCCCTTTAAACCAAATTCAATTCACTTTCAAACAAAGCTCAAAACGTCCGTAGCAGCACAAACAAAAATTCAATTTCTCTCTTTCTACTTTCATGCACCTTTTTGTTAGTAAATCAAGCAGGTGATATTTTGGATTTCTATCGTAAATGTTTGTGACACATTTTCCACATGGCATTTCTAATTATTGTTTCGCTATTGTGCACAAAGAGAAGCTTGTCTCCCTCCATTCGTAAAACAATGTATTTGATATATGTCGTACATGTTGAGACACCTGAAAATTTCACATGGAAGCTTTAGTGAAATGGATTTTTTTTATATTTCGATACTGAACAAGAAGAATGATGATGATGATGAAAATAATTGATTGAAATTGAGCAAAGTACAAAGATGAGGAAAATAGAGTGACTGGAAACGAGAGGAAATTACGGTGAAACTGCAGGAATAATCTCACTGAGAAAAGAGAAAAACTCAATTACAAGCAGCTTTCTGTTGCACACTTTTCATACGTCGTCTGTTTGTAATATTATAAAGCGCGCAAAATAAGAGAAAGAAAGTTAGTAGTTTAACTCGTAAGTGAGCGTAAGGAAGTAAAAGACAGTAAGGAGCAAGTTTAATAATGATTGGAAAAAATGAACTGTAAACTGCTTTTCTTTTATTCTTTCTTCTTTTATGTGCTTTAAGGAAGTAAAAGAAAATTATTTTTCATTCATACATAAAAGTGCTTACTGCAGTTTTTAAACTCTTTTAGAAAAATAAATGTTTAAATACAAAATGTCACTGTTTTTGATTACCAAAAGAAATTAAATAAAAATTATTTATTATTCTAAATCAGATTGGGAATTTTTGTCAATAATATTTTTCTAACTGGTTAAATACTCAGACAAAATGAAGAAAATTTAATTCTTAGTTTGAATATCATAGCAAATATATTAAAAATAACAGTCAAAATGAATTTAAATTTTTTTCCAAAATTAACTTCGTGTTTATGGTTTTATTTTTAGTCTTTTTAGAGCAAATAGACTGCATTATTAATTAATAAAATATTGTACAATGCGCTCCAAAATTAAATTTTGTAAAAAAAATCTTCATTTCTAAGAGTTTAAAAACTTTTTCCTTCACTTAATTTTGCAATTCCAAAGAATATTTTCTTCTTTCACATTTTACTCGTACCATAGAAATTCAATTGAGTGCCTGCACAAGCTGTATTATAACTACTTTAGTAGTAGAAAAAAGCACCATCATTTAATGTGTGTCATTTACATCCGTTGCATTTATTTTCATTATTAATAATTATTATAAAGCAATTGTTTTGTTCCAAAAAGTCATTTCCACTTTTTCACATAATTCTCACTGTGCTTCATGCAAACAAATACAAACTCAAATATTGCTGCTGGCTGGTTAGCATATACACACATTCCAATGCTGCTGGTACCGTCAAAAAAATATTTTGTTGTTTTTATTGTGTGAACTTTTTTCCTACTCTTTCTCTTTTCGTTCTATGAAAGGAAATTTTTTTTCTTTTCTCTCTATTACGGCGATGATATGAAAAAGAGAGAAAAGTTTGTGAATGAATATGCATGAAAATCAACTGCTTTTGTCATATAAATAAAAGACATAAAATAATAGTAATAGAAAAATTCTTTCATTGTGCAAAATATTTAAATTTCTTTAAAGGCAAAGAACAGTGCCATACACCAGATTCGCCAGAAGGTGCACGTGTCGTCGCACCACGATCGCCAATATCACCACATCACATTCATCCTATCACAACAATGATTCCAGCAGTCACAAATCGTAGCTCGAGTGTCAATCGTCATAATAGTTCATCACCAACGAACGGAACACCACCGCCACCATCTGCTACAGCTTTGCTTAGTGGAAATGCGGCACCATCTGTTCACGACAGTCAACGTTTATTGAAGATAAGAAGGTTTTTAGGTGCTCTTGTGCAATTTGGTCAAGATACGAATCCAGATGTTGGCGATAGACTGCGTTCATTAGTTCTATCACTTGCTGTAAGCAATTTACCTTTTTTTGACTTTTGAAACAATAACAAAAATGTTTTTTTTTTGCATAGAGCAATGGATTGTCAATTGAAGAATTTCAAATAGCCGTACAGGAGGCAACAAATTTTCCATTGCGGCCAAATGTTTTACCATTTTTGCGTTCACATTTACCACTGTTGCAGCGTGAAATAAACAGCATGGCTCGTGTCAGTAAACAATCTGCACTTCAATATGTACGGACAAATGAAAGTTCAGTAATGGAATTGTTACATAATCCAACTGATGCACATAGCGATATATTCCTTTCGAATGACAGCAACTTTAGCAGTGGTAATGGACTAAATCTCAAAAGGCGAGCTGCTGATGCGTATGTATTTAAACTGAATTATTTTTTTGTGAATTTTATGTATAAAAAATAATTTATATCAAGGGCGGCTCAACAAAAAAAATTTTGGTATTTTAGCAAAAATTTAAATTTAAAAATTTTGTACTAAAACTAAATTTTAGCAGAAATTCAAAAACAAAAAACCAATTTTCACATTCACACATATTCTTATTACAATCAATTTAGAAAGAATCTTTTAATTATACTATTGTAATCTGTACATGATTCATTTAATTTGAGCAAAAATAAGAGTGATTTTTGATAAATTTTCAAACTGTTGTTGTTTTTTTAAATTTTTCTATTATTTTAATCGAAATTTTAACGAAAATCTCAAGTATTTTAGCAGTGCTAAATTCAAATTTTAAAACAAGTCTAACGGTTTTGTTGTGCCGCCTTGGTTTTATATTTTAATTAAAAAGTTTGATAAATATTGTAGTAGAAATAACTAAAAACCAAAAGATTTCAATATAACAGATTTAAAAAATATTTTTATTTTATAAAAATATCAACTTCAAATGTGCTTTTTCAATCTCAATATTTTATTGTTTAACTTAGATTACTTTACGATTCACATTTATCGAGCAGCAGTACCAATTTATCATCACATGAATGGAGCGACTATATTTCACCTGCAAAGCGACCACATCACTCATCATTGATGCTCTCATCAGCCCTGCCACATTTAATAAATCATCCATCTCTGTTTGAATATCAAGCAAATGGCATCCATTCACATCAAGAACAACAAATGGTCAGTAGTAGTCTATGTTTGTATTATTTAGGGATTTTTCATCATACATGTGCTGCCTTTCTTCTTTCTTTTTTTTTACTTTTCTTTCTGATTGCGAAAAATTTCATTTTCCGTGTATGTGTGTTTGTGAATGGTATGGTGTTGAATAAATGAAGAGTAAGAGAGAGGATTATTGGAATGTATGCGAGTGTGTATGAATATAATGGCGCATATGTGGTATGAGATAAATCTGAGGCTATTGAGCAGTGGCAACAGAAAAAGGAAATTCATATTAATGTGTCCTCAACTCACTGTCACACAGAACAGAGTGTTTTCAATAGTTCTATATGCTTTTTTCTTCTCCCTCCATTTAACCCCATTGTCTTTTCATGTCGGCACCAAGCGGCCAGAGTCAGAATGTAAATTTTCTGACATAAAAACTAATTTTCAAATCTGTCCGCAACAGAAGCATTGTTGTAATATTTTTTCTTCATTCATTCTTATTTTCGCTATTCTCTTTTCATCATAATTTGTAATAAAAGTAAATAAAGATTCATTTTTTTTTCTTTCCTTTTTTTGTCAATAACAGCACAATAGCCGTGAAGAACGAGACCTTCGATCGATAAACGCAGAAACACCATCACGTGCTAATCGAAATTCAGGAACTGGTCAAGTAAATGGAACAGCATCATCAGGAAGTGTCGGAAGTGGTGATGAAGAATGGCGAAACATTCATACAATGCTTTCGTGTATAAGTGGCATGGTTGATAAGACAAAACGAGCCATATCAATTTTACAACATCGTGGTAATGACACTGCATCAACAACTTCTCATCCTCATGAATCAGCCACCATCAGTGACATTCGTCGTCAAACTGAGGAAAAAATTGCAGAATTTAGACGAAATGCTGAAGATGCTGTCAATCAGGTATGATAAAAATATTATTTTTGATAAATGAAATTTAATTAAATATTTTTTAAAATACATTAGGTTAAAAGGCAAGCAGTTTTAGAAATACAAAGGGCAGTTGCAGCAGCTGAAACTCGAGCACTTGAAATGATTTCACAGGAGCGCATAAAAATGGAAAAAATTTATGGTGAAATTAATCGAGGGCCAGATGGTATAGATGGTGAACATCAAACAACTGGATCAAATGTAAGTCAAAAGTTTCTATCAACTTTGATTATATTTGAAAAAAGTTAATTTTAACAGGCATGTTGGAATTGTGGTCGCAAAGCAAATGAAACATGTTCTGGTTGCAATTTAGCACGATATTGCGGCTCATTCTGTCAGCATAAAGACTGGGAAAGTCACCATCAGGCTTGTGGTACAAATGCAGCACGCTCCGCAGAATCATCGCAGTCTCAAGTCACAGCGGTTGTTACAACAGCACAAAAAACCACACCGACTCAACAAACTTTAACACGTTCATCTGCAAATGCCAGTTCAAACAGTTCTTCGCGTTCGTCACCACCAAATCAAACCTCATCATCTAATGGTATAACTTCACCGCCGAAATGACGGAATAAATTAATGAAGCCCAAAAAGAAATACTTGTGCTAGTCAGTAAAAAGCATCCTCAAAGTCAGATATTAAAAGTCAAACTTGAAATCAATTTTTCATCCCCAAAATAAAATAAAAGAATTTAAATTAAGAATTTGAATTAATTCCTGGATGTACAATTACATAATTACTGCAGCGGCAAAATGAAAATAATACGTAACTGATAACTGTTAATTAAATGCAACTTAGATCTTTTAAGCCTAGAAAATGTTGAAGCTAAAAATAAACCAAAAAAAGTAATAAGAATAAACTATTGTGTAGGTGTAAATAAAAATGAATTGATTTTCATTATTCTTTTCAAATAATGTCATATTTATTCCGCACACATGCCTCGATTTTTGTGTAGCATTTTAAACAAAAATATATTGAAATGTAAAACAAAACTCTTGGTAGATCTCTCACACTATATTCATAAGCAAACAAAAAATTACAAATTTATGTTCAAAATGTGTATAAGAGAAGAAAATTGAATATTAAAAAGCTTTTCTTAAATGAGAGCTTTAGTGCAATAATTAAGTTTACTAATTTATTAAATTTTGTCATTTTATAGAGAATGCACAAAATAAGATGTTATTTTAATTTAAAGTGCAAAATGGACTATATCTAATTTATTGAATTTTATATAATAATGAAGAAAGAAAAGCATAAATAGAATTTAGACATACACACACACTCAGAAGATATTTTGCACAATTTAAATACCATCATTAAGTCTTTTAGTTAAAGCACTCTCAAACATATGATGTCTACACACAAATTATAAATTAAAAATGGATTATCATCAAGTCGTTTATAATAGAAATTAAAGTAATTTAACACTGTAGAATAAACTTGCACACACACACTCTCATTGTTTTAACTTTTAAGTAAATTTGTTAAATTTTTTATTTTCATTATCTGTAAATAACAATTTTTATGAGCTTTTTGTTGTTTCTTAGCTGCTGTCAAAATAAAATTAATTTATGTAATTGATAGTCATTTTTTGAGAATAAAAAGAAGTGAAGAATCTCTCATAAAAAACTTTTTATTTTTATTTTGTTTTAAAATTATTTTCAGTCATATTTATGCATACTTATGAAGATCTTTCAATGACGAAAATTTGGATTGATAATTCACAAAATATAACCGTAAAATTTTTTTTAAATAAATGTAATAGAACATAGAATGAATAAAAAGAAAGAATCAACAGGTTGCTGTTGTTGTTATTGAGTTTCCAACTTTGTGCATCTCATCATTAAATTTAATTTTTCTGTGATTATAAAAATGCCTGTGACACCTATAGTTTTGCACAATGAGGCATCTGTTCTTAATAAATTTCAAGAATTAATTGAAGAAATTGCCAATGAATCAATTAATGATCACGATCATTTTTACGTTGGTTTTTCAGGTATGTAAAAAGAATAAATTTCAAAGTACACACAAGACATTGAAACAATTAACATTCACTTTTTATATAGGCGGTTCTTTAGGAAAATATTTGTGTCAAATATTACCTAAAATCAAAACTGATTGGAGCAAGTGGACAATTTTTTTCTGCGATGAGCGTTATGTTGATGAAAGTGATAACGAGTCAACATTTGGGTATATTTTTGTCTTATGAATATTTTTATTTGTAAAGTAATTACAATTTAATGTTGTATTTTTAGATTTTATAAAAACAATTTGATACCACTAGTTGCATTGACTGAGCAGCAATTTATTTCAATCAATATTAACGATCCGATTGAAAAAGTTGCTGATGATTATGAGAAAATAATAAGACAAAAATTTAATATGATTAAAGATGTTCCCTCATTTGATTGTTTACTTCTTGGTGTTGGTCCAGATGGCCATACAGCTTCTTTATTTCCTGATCATCATATTTTGAATGAAAATGAACGTTTAATTACTTGGATCATTGATTCTCCTAAACCACCACCAAAAAGGATCACAATGACTTTTCCACTCATCAATAATGCAAAATATTCAATTTTTACTGTTCCCGGTAAAGGCAAGGCTGAAATCATTAAAAAAATATTTGAAGATAAAATTGATTTCCCAGCTGCAAAAGTTAATTCTAAAAAAGTCATTTGGCTGCTCGATCAAGATTCTGCATCCGAATGTTCAATTAAATTTGATACAGTCTAAAAATATTCCCTAATTTTGTGAATAATAAAATTTTTATTTTTGATATAAAAAATTCATGTAAAAATGTATAAAAGGTATTTTAATATAAAATATTTTAAGCCCATTTTGTTATTCCATCGTCAGATAAATAGACGTAACCACTTGCTACTAAACGAAGGGCTTTCGGAAATGCAACATGTTCTGCTATATGAATTCGATCAGTCAAAGTTTCAACTGAATCATTTTCATAAATTGGCACGATTTCTTGTACAATTATGGCACCTGTATCAACATTTTCATCAACAAAATGAACTGTGCATCCAGTCTCTTTATCGCCTGATTCTAAAGCATCTTTTTGTGCATGTATTCCTTTGTATTTTGGCAGCAAACTTGGATGTATATTTAATAAGCGTCCTTTCCATTTATTGACAAATGCTGCTGTAACAATTCTCATAAAACCAGCAAGACAAACTATATCAACATTGTGACGTAAAAGCTCTTCATGCATTGCATCATCAAACTTTTCTCTTGTTGGAAAATCTTTGTGACTTATAACAGCTGAAGGAATTTTTGCTTTTTTTGCTCTTTCTAAACCAAATACATCAGGTTTATTTGATAAAACAAAGACAATTTCAGCACACATTCCCATAGTTGAATTTTTCGTTGCATCAATTAGAGCTTGCAAATTTGACCCACTACCTGAGATTAATACAGCAACTCTTTTCTTTGGAACACTCAAAAGCCGTTCAACACGTTCGAAACATTCTTTAAAATGTCTAATAATTACTTGATGACCATTAACTTTTCTCTTTATGATTTTTCCAATAACTGATGCCTTTGTTCCATAAAGAATTTTAAGAAGTTCAAGCTCATGTTTTTTTGAGGCAATCATTATCATCCCAATACCACAATTAAATGTCTTCATTAATTCCAGTTTGTCAATATTTCCACATAAAGAAAGCCATGCAAAAACTGGAGGAATATTGAACAACTTTGCATTAAGTTCAGCTGTGAGATTATATGAAAGAACTCTTGGAATATTTTCCCATAAACCTCCACCAGTTATGTGAGCGAGAGCTTTAACATAACCAGTTTTGATAGCTGGTAAAACTTCCTTAACATAAATTTTAGTTGGTTCCAAAAATTCTTCACCAAATGTTTTGCTATTAGCACTAAATGGTGCAATATCATTCCATTTATGTCCAGTTAAATCAAGTAGTTTATGAATTAAACTAAAGCCATTACTATGCACACCTTGAGAAGGAAACCCAATTACAATGTCACCTTCCTCGATTGCATTTATTTTTGGAAGTGTTTCAGAAAATTCAGTGATACCAAGAGCGAAACCAGCAAGATCATAAACATTTGGCATATATACTCCAGGCATTTCTGCAGTTTCACCACCTAATAATGCACAATTGCTTTGTTCACATCCTTTTGAAATGCCAGAAATAACACTTGTTGCTGTGTTTACGTCAAGTTTACCGCATGCATAATAATCTAAAAATGTGAGAGGTTCTGCTCCATTGCATAAAATGTCATTATTACACATAGCAACTAAATCTATTCCAATTGTGTCATGCTTTCCAATTTGTTGAGCAATTTTCAATTTTGTTCCTACACCGTCTGTAGAAAGAACCAGCACAGGATCAGTGTAAACTTGCTCAAGTTCTTTTAATCTAAATAAACCTCCAAAAGAACCAAGACCACCTAGAACTCCTTTGCGATTGGTTGATTTTGCAAAGGGCTTGATATTATCGACAAGAGCATTTCCAGCAATAATATCCACACCACTATCTTTATAACTGATTGTGGTAGAGTTTGATGCATTTTTCCATGGTGAAATTTCTTTTTCGAGCACTTCTTTGAAATTTTTCACAATTACTTGTGGTGAATCTGATGTTTCTCGTTTTGTAACATTTCCAATCAATTTTGCTTCTGAAATCGACTGCCATTCAATATTATTTCGTGGTAAAATAATGATCATTCCAATGCCACAATTAAAAGTTCTTAGCATTTCATTTTCATCAATATTGCCTTGTGCTGCTAACCAACCAAACACTTTTGGTAACTTCCATGTAACTGCATCGAGTTGTACACAAACATTTGATGGTAGAGCTCTTGGAATATTTTCATATAATCCTCCACCTGTAATGTGAGCAAGTGATTTAACATTTCCTTTTCTCAACAATGGCATTACATTAGAAACATATAATTTTGTTGGTGTCAAAAATTCTTTTCCAAATGAGTTGCCATCATCACTGAATGGTGCAATATCAGTCAATTTAAAATCCAATTTTTCAAGAATTTTATTGACAAGTGAGAAACCATTGCTATGAATACCACTTGATGGTAAAGCAACAACAATATCACCTTCACGAACTTCATTCATTTTAGGTAAAATATCTTCATATTCAACAATTCCGACGCAATAACCTGCCAAATCATATTTTCCTTTTTCATACATGGAAGGCATTTCTGCAGTTTCACCACCTATTAGTGCACAATTTGATTCACGACATGCTTCTGATATTCCTTTAACAATCATTGCAGCAGATGGAACATCGAGGAGGCCACAAGCTATATAATCGAGAAATGCAACAGGTTCTGCTCCATTACATAATACATCGTTGACACACATAGCGACAAGATCAATTCCAATTGTATCCCAAATATTGAGTGCTTCTGCAATTTTCAATTTAGTTCCTACCCCATCTGTTCCCTGAACTAAAACAGGATCTTTATAATTTGTCTCCAAACCATTTTTATCGATATATTTAATGTCGTTTAATTTGATTAATCCACCAAAGCTGCCTATTTCACCAATAACGCCACTTCGATTTGTTCCTCGAGCAAGCGGCTTGATTCTTTGTACTAGAGATTCACCAGCTTCTATATCCACACCACTGTTTTTATATGAAATTGGTTGTCTGAGAAATGAAAGAGATATTTCAGATGAGTTATGATTTATTAAAATTAAAATAATCAATTACATTTTTATTGCTTTCTTTGCAATATCACGACGATATTGAGCTCCTTCAAATTTAATAACGTCAGAAGCTTGTGTTGCTAAATCTGCTGCTGATTTTAAATCATTTGCTAAAGCAACATTAATAAGAACACGGCCACCGTTTGTAACCCATTGATTTTTATCATTTTTAGTTGTTCCACTATGGAAAACAATGTGATTTTCTTTAGCATTGACTTGTTCAATACCTTCAATTACACAACCCTTGGTTGATGTTTGCGGATATCCTTTTGATGCCATTACAACACCAACAGCATTTATATTTGATTTGAATTCTAATTCTGGTACATTACAGAGTTGATTCGAGCATGTTGCAGTCATTAAATCAAACAAATCATTTTCTAAGAGTGGCAAAATAACTTGAGTTTCAGGATCGCCAAAACGACAATTGAATTCTAAAGTTTTAGGTCCATCAGGAGTGAGCATCATTCCTGCATATAAAATTCCATTATACGATATGCCTTCAACACGTAATCCATCGACAGCACGCTGTAAAACTTGTGTTTTAACAATATCTAATTCTTGCTGACTAATCAATGGACATGGACAATAAGCACCCATTCCGCCAGTATTAAGACCTTCATCGTTATCTAATAAACGTTTGTGATCTTGTGCTGGCAATAGCAATCTTACGGAATTAGAATCAACAAATGCCAAAACGGAAATTTCTTGACCAGAAAGTTTTTCTTCAACAACAACTACATCTCCAGCTGATCCAAATTTATGATCTCCTAATATTTCATCAACAGCTGCACATGCCTCGTCAATTGTTTCTGCAACGATAACTCCTTTTCCAGCAGCTAGTCCACTCGCTTTGACCACGAGTGCATTTCTTGTATTTTTAATGTATTCTTTTGCTTTATTTGCATCAGTAAAAGATCCATAGCGTGCAGTCGGAATGTTATGTTTAATCATGAATTCCTTTGACCAACTCTTGTCAGATTCAATTCTCGCACCTGCTTTTGATGGTCCAAAGCATGGTATGCCATTTTTCTTGAGAACATCGGCGATTCCCTCAGCAAGAGGATCTTCTGGCCCAACAACGACAAGATCAATAATATTGTTTTTGCACCATGCAGCTATCCCCTGCAAATAAATAAATATGTATAGGTCATCAAAATAATAACAATCATCATGATAACGATAAATTGAAAATATTTATGCATTGAATATAGAACAATCAACTGATAATTTATTTTTTTACCGTGAAATCTTTGAGATTCATCTCATTGCTGCTCACTATCTTTGCTTTTTCAAGCTGCGATATGGCAAATGATCCAGGAAATGTAAAAATATGAGCTACATGTTTGCTCTGTTGAAGTTTCCAAGCTAATGCGTGCTCACGTCCTTTATTAAATAAAATGTCATTCATCAATTCAGAAAATATTTTTAAATTATTTTATTTACCTCCACTTCCAATTAACAAAACATTCTTCTTCTCCATGTTTTTAATATTATTTTTAAAAAAAGCAAATGAAAGCGGTTTTAAGAGAACTTTAGAAATGATATTTTAATGCGAATTAATAATGCAATTGAATGTTCTCAATGAAATTAAGATTAAAACTGAACGTAAAAATCTTCTTCTCTCACATGTTCTCAAAAAGGCAAATAACTTTCGATGTTTTCCAAAAACATAGAATTTAAAAAAACATCGTAATTTTGTGTTGACATTAAAATTTTAGAAAGCAAAAACGTTTAATTTATAATCGATTATGAATTCTGCACTAGCATCTCTAACAGCTTGTTATACAGATTCTGAGAATGAAGACCATCATGATGATGACGATGATGTATCAATGTCTCATTCTGATCCAGAAGAAAAACAAATAAAAGGAGAATTAGTAATTCAACAACAGAAAACATCAAATAACAATCCAAAAAAGTCTCTGCGATTAGTGAGTTATAATGATAATGAAGAACATGAAGAAATACATGATGAGGAGCATCACAGTGATGAAGAAAGTGAAGAGAATAAAGAAGAACAAAAGGAATCTATAGAAATTGATTCAGAAGATAAAAATGCAAAATATATCAAAAAGTATGGATTCTCATTGCCTGAACCTAAAAGCAAACCTAATCCAAAACTACAGGAAAATGTTACAAAAATCACACAAAGAATGCTCCAAAATCCAAATTATGATCTCAACAAATTTGTTCAAGACAACAAGAGCTTTCGAAATCCATCGATATATGATAAACTGATCCAACATTGCTCTATTAACGAATTAGGGACAAATTTTTCACCCGAGTATTATGATGTATCAATTTATGGCCCCGAATCTTATTATGAGGAACTCGCAAAAGCACAAAAAGCTGAAATGGATAAGCATGAAAAACAGAAGAAAGAGAATATAAAGACAGAAGTGATAGTAAAAGAGGGAAAACGTAAAAGTAAATGGGATGTACAGAGTTCTGATGGAAAATTAGTTTCACAAACTAGTAGTAGCAGTAAAACGACAACTGTAATTCAAGCATTTGGATCACTAAAAAAACCAAAAGTATGAAAGTAACTTTCTTTCTTCCTTTATTATTTGTAAAGATTTCAAGTCTAATCAAAATTGATTAAGAGCGAATGTTGTCAAGAATGAGGGAAAATTATAAAAAATAAATAAGATGCTCATGTTTGATCAATCATAAACTTTCGTCAAATTTAAATTTTTTCTCCTTTATAATATTCCTAAAACGTATATATATGTACAATAGTAATAAAATCATTTGAATTCAGAAGTTAATAGATTAAGGAATAAAGAAAGTATAAATTTAAAAGAAACCATAAATAATTTTTTTGAAGATATACTTAGATGATGATGATAAGACATATTAAGATCATACTAAAGTATATCTGTAATTATTTGCTATCGTTTTATATTAAATCCAGTACCAGCTTGCGGTCCTCTTGGTTGACGTATTATGTTGATGTTATTTTCAGGAATCCTCTGCTGATGCTGCAATTGTTGACTATAGTTTTGAAAATTATTAGTAGATGATGTTGGAGAAAGTCTATAAATATACATATAGATAATAAAAATAGTGTTGAATAAGAGAAGAAAAAAAATTGAAATATGGGTCACAATTGAATTTTATAATATTAAGTATGCCACTTACTTTTGATCACTTGCTGCACATTCGGAAGACCCTAAAATTCTTAATCTCGCTTCAGCATATTCTTTTTCTCGCTGTTCTAAAGTCTTTATTTGTGGTTTTGAGTTAGATTTCTGTTGATTTGACGATGAATTACTTGATTCGGGCCTTTTTAAAATTTTAATCTGATTTTGTTGAGTCGTGATTTCTTTTGGCCGCTGTAAAATCCTTGGTCGAAAATTATCACCTCCATTTGTTACTAAAAGTCCATTTTGATTTGTTGCTGCAGACATTTCTTGCTCTCTCTTAATTTTTTCCTCTTTTAATCTTTTCTCCAACTGCAAATCATTCAAGAGAGGGGGAAAAATATTTAAAACAATGTGCTTTTAGAAAATTTGCGAGTGATCAATTTAAAAGACGATTACGATAATTTGTCTTATCTGCAAATATAGAACTAATAATGATTAATCACTCGAAACAAATTATAATATGGCTCATGCATAAAATAATTTGACAGAAAATGAAAATTATCAAAGTGATTGATTTTCTATTTGAGAATATTCGCTCTTTAGCCATATTTGTAACAAGTAAAAGGTATCAATATAATGTTATCACCTCAGTTTCGTCAATATCTTCCCAGCTGTCTGAAATGTCAACTTCACGACTCATTCCTTAGCTAATTTTAATTATTTTTTCTCTCAGAAATTAACTTGTTTTTAAGATAATTTAAAGTCAAGAAGAAAATTCATTTTGTCTGTCTTACTCGATTTTAATTATTTTTCTTTCAATTTCTGTAATCATCAAAATTTAATGGCATTTAGCATAAATTTATCAAATTTAAAAACATTCACTTCAATTTAATAACTTCTTAAAAAATTCGCTACTAATCGACTAGCAAGAATATCAAGACATTTTTAAATATTTTCTACAGTATAATGCATAGCATTCGCTAACCTCTATGCATTGTTGTATTAAATTTTTTTCAAAACAAATATTGATATAGATTTAGAAAAACAAAAATGGAAATTAAAAGTATTCTAAAGATATTATTTATTCTAATTCTTTCACCATTATTTTGCAATTCAAGTGAAATTGAAGTGAGTCTATTGAAATATTTAAATCAATATTATTTTCTCAAAAAATTTGTAATTTTTAGTTACCAGACAAATATGTAGAAAGAGCGGCACAAGAGCATACAAATAATTGGGCTGTACTTGTCGATACAAGTCGATTTTGGTTTAATTATAGACATGTAGCAAATGTGTTATCAATTTATCGATCAGTGAAGCGTTTGGGTATTCCAGACTCTCAAATCATCTTAATGGTGGCAGATGATATGGCATGTAATTCGAGAAACCCTCGACCTGCAACTGTTTTCAACAACATGAATCAACAAATCAACGTTTATGGAAATGATGTTGAAGTAGACTACCGTGGCTATGAAGTGACTGTAGAAAATTTTGTAAGACTACTGACTGGAAGAAATCATAATGGTACAGCACGATCAAAGAGATTACTGACTGATTCAGGTTCTAATGTGCTTATGTATTTGACTGGTCATGGCGGTGAAGGATTTTTAAAGTTTCAAGATAGTGAAGAGATAACAAGTCAAGAACTTGCTAATGCAATTGAACAAATGTGGCAGAAACAGCGGTACCATGAGCTTTTCTTTATGATTGATACTTGTCAAGCTGCATCAATGTATGAAAAATTCTATTCTCCTAACATTCTTGCAGTCGCGAGTTCACTTGTTGGTGAGGATTCACTTTCACATCACGTCGATCCAGCTATTGGCGTTTATATTATTGATCGATACACCTATTATGTTCTTGAATTTCTTGAGAAAGTCGAACCGAATAGTAAAAGGAATATGGCAGAATTTTTCTCTAAAGTATGTCCTAAAAGAGTTTGTATCTCAACGGTTGGCGTGAGAAAAGACCTTTACGCAAAAGATCCTAGTTTAGTACCAATTAATAACTTTTTTGGTTCAATACGGCCCATTGAAATGGTTAATGTAGTCAATATATCAATACCGTCAATTCCTGATGAGAAGGAAAATGAAAAAGTTGATAAGATAGTTAAAAGAATTGCTTATAGTGATCTTAAAATTAAGTTTGTAGAACAATTTCCATCAATCTTTTCAAGTAAATTTTAAAATAAAACCAAAGATTTTTAGAATAAATTTTTTTTCGTTTAACGGTCAAAAAATTTAAAAACCTCATTGTGTTTTTGTTAGAAAAATAAATTGACTAAAGTTTCAGAAATTAATATTTTCTTAAATAAACATAAAACAATTCTCAAATTAATTGCTAAACGTACTTTAATATATGACGAATAGATTTCAATTTAAGAATTGATAAGAAAATTCGATTAACAATGGATATAGACGAATCGGAAAATATTTCAACAGAAAATTTATCAGAAGAGAAAAAGTCTATTGAAGATGAATTAAAAGAGGTAGAAAAGACCAACGATAATGTAATAGAATCAAATAATCAGTCTACATTAGATAAAAATGCATCAGACATTAATGCTACATTAAACAAAGAAGAAGAGAAAAATCCCGCGCAAGTTGATGAAATGTCTGAAAAAGAAAAGATTGATCAACAAGAAGTAAATGAAAAAGAACTTCAAACAACTGATGAGTTTATTAGTAATAATATCAAAACGACTGTAAAAAAAGAAGATACAGACATTAAAGATGAAATAAAAGCTTGTTCCAGTACTCAAGAAATTAAAGAAGAGGGTGAGTTTTGTTTAGTAATAAAATTTATGATTAAAACAAATTATTAATTTTCATTTTAATTTTGTAGATAAGAAAACACCAAATAAGTCTGAAACACCTGAAGATATCATAAATTTATTGAAATCACTTTCACCTGAAAAATTGAAAGAAATAAAATGTAAAGTTTTGGAAATATCTGAAAATACTACTGAATCATCTAAAAGCACTAATGATGCAGATGAAAACAAGAAATCACAAGTAGAACCTAAATTTGAAAATGACCAAAAAGAGCTTGTTACTGAGTCTGTTACATCAACTACTTCGCCGAAAGATGATGTTATTTGTTTAGATTCTGATGATGATGAATCTTTGCCTCCTCTTATGCCTATAACAAATGATAATAATGCAACAATATCAACAAATTCCACTGAACAGATTAAAAATAATGATTCGAATTCTATAAGCAAAATCAATGGATGTGATTCAAAACGTCCAAAAGAGTGCATTAATCCAGATTGTCCAAGGAATGCTAACGACGAATATTTAGAGTGTCCATTATTTGTAATGAGTATGTATTATGTCATGAGAAAACCAAACAAAATTCAATGGGTGTGTTCAACTTGTCACAAAAACTCGATTGAAACTTATGAAAAATTGTGTACACGTATGCTTAATAATGAACCTTGGTTTAAAGAGAACATTCCAAAAAAACAGGACCTTGTTGAAATACTTGATTCAGATGACGAGGATGAGAAAAATACTGATAATGAAGAGAAAAAGCGCAGAAAGGAAAAGTTGCAAGTTATTGATTTTGATTTAGATACTGAAAAAGAAATTGAGGATATCATAACTCAAATAGCATCAAGAATAAATACTGAATTTCAACTTGAAGCAGAACAAAAATATATTGACGATCGTTTAAATAAGAATGATAAACGTCTCGAAGAATTGCAGCAACAATGCAAAGATTTAGAAAGTAAATCATATAAAATGTACAATGAACTATACTCTTTAAATCGTCCTCAAATTCAAAGACGTCCATCATTGGATTTAGAATGCTTAATTTTATCAGAAACTGGAGCAATTTCTCAAAGCAATGGATATTTGACACAATCTCTTCCACATAATCATCATGCATCTACTAGTAAATCTACTCAATCTTCTTCAACTTCGAATGCACAAACTACATCAGCGCCAGTTCAAGAGACTCCAAAAATTTGTTATGCAGTTCGTCAACGTAATCAACCAATGCCTCATTGGATGGCTTGTAAAATTATCGAAGATCTTTCTACATCAGAAGAAAAGAAATTTAAGGTTCAATTCTGCGACAATATGGCAAATTCAGTGCAAATTGTAAGTGGAAAAGAAATTTGTTATCCTGTATCTTCTGATAAACTTGAAATCGGAGCTCGAGTTATTGCAATTTTTCCTAGAGCACCCAAAAAAGGACAAGCACAACGTAGATTTTTACCTGGTGTAATTGGTGAAAAGCTTACACAATATAATAAGCGTCGATATCTCGTATTTTGCGATTATGGTCAAGTGAAATATTGTAACATGAATGAAGTGCGTGAAATTCAAGAATATTCTGAAAATGTTTGGGAAGATGTTCATCCAAATTTGAAACAATTTATTCGTGATTATTTGGAGAGTAAAACTAATCGTTCACGTGCTCTTTTGAATGTTCGCGTAAATACAACAATTATGACAGAGCGTGGAGGAAATTGGCGTAAAACAATTGTTAAAGAAGTAGATTGTAGCTTAGTGCAAGTCTATTTTGTAGATGAACATATAACAGAATGGCTCTATCGTGGTTCAAAACGTTTATACACGATGTTTCAACAATCATCTCGTCCTCAACGTAGTACTATTCAACGAAGAAATGATCCTGCTATATCATACGTTGAAATTGATGACGATTCGAGCAATGATCGTATTGAGAGTGGAATTAAAAGTAATCGAAATATTGCAAAAAAATCGACAAGCAGACCTTCAAATCAACTGCAGTCTCAGGTTTCAACAAATGCATCAAATGAAAATCATAAAGTCATTATTCTTAATGATTCGAATATTTATCTGGAAGAACCTGCAAAAGTTGCAGTTGTAAAACATTTTACACCCAAAAAAGATATTTGTCCTAAAAAGTACGTTCCTCATGAATGTAATTCCCAATGCATTCCTCCTCTGAAAAACAATTTGTCAGCTTTTGTGCCATTAGCAAAACCACTGCTCACATGTTGGGAGAGGCAAATTTTAAAACATAACAAATCGCGAACAGTCATTTACAAAGCTCCATGTGGACGACGTTTGAGAAATTATCATGAAGTCTTTAGATATTTTGAAATGACCAAATGCTTTTTAAACATTGAGAACTTTGATTTTGACGATAGTATTCAAGTGTTGTCTTCACTTGTTGTTGATCAATCACTTTGTCCGCTCTTTATACCAGATATATCAAATGGAAAAGAAGGTATGAAAATTCAATGCATTAATGCATTTGATGAACAAAGTCCACCGCCTCTCGAATATTCACCTCATCGCATTCCAATGCCAGGTGTTAATATAAACACAGATCCAGAGTTTATGTCATGTTGTGATTGCACAAACGAGTGTTTTGACAAAAGTAAGTGTGCTTGCTTTCAATTGACTATTCAAGGAGCCAAATATAAAGATTTGATGGTTGAGGATCCTGAAGATATAAGTTATGTTTGGAAAAGATTGTTAGCACCAGTACCAACTGGTATTTATGAGTGCAACAGTCGATGTAAATGCTCAAAACGGTGTCTCAATAAAGTAGTTCAACATCCAATTCAAGTTAAATTACAACTTTATCGTACAAAAAGTCGAGGTTGGGGATTACAGAGTTTACATGATATTCCAAAAGGCACTTTTATTTGTATCTATGCTGGAAATTTGTATTCAGAGAAAGATGCAAATGCACTTTGTCAAGGACAAGATCACGGTGATGAATATTTTGCTGAACTTGATCTTATTGAAAATGCAGAAGCACGAAAAGATGGCTACGAGTCTGGCGTTGTAAATCCAGATGAATCAGATCAAGAGGAGCAAGATTCAGATAGTGATTATGACGATAAAAATGATTCACATGATTATGATGATGGTGATTTTGTTTCAAAATCTAAAGCAATTGGAAATCGTGAAATTATTACTCGATCATCCAGAAGAGAAAAGAGTGCAAAATCATCTGCATCTTCTACGCCACAACGTACGAACTCAGAAGACTCGTCTGAAGATGAAATGGTTAATATGATGCCAAATACTGAAAATACATTGACAGAAGGATTAAGATTACCATTCCGAAAACTTTATGGTCCAAAAGAGAAAGTCTATATTATGGATGCAAAAAAATGCGGAAATGTTGGACGATACTTTAATGTAAGTAAATGAAATATATATTATGCCTTTCCAATTTAATAAAACAATTTTCATTTTAGCATTCTTGCGATCCAAATCTTTTTGTTCAAAGTGTTTTCGTTGACACTCATGATCTTCGTTTTCCATGGATTTCGTTTTTCGCAATGAGAGCAATCAAAGCGGGTGAAGAATTGACTTGGAATTACAATTATGAAGTTGGAAGTGTACCATCAAAAGTACTCTACTGTAAATGTGGAGCTAAAAATTGTCGTGGAAGAATTTTATAATTTTTTTAGCATTTAATTTAACAATTTATTGAGTATCATAATTAAAGTTTTTGAACTTCTACAAATCTATCTTTTTTAAATATATCTTTATAACATGCTACATAATTAAGTCTCCATTGCTCATAATTGTTTTCAACAATTTTCTTGATTATCTCTGGATGTCGAGAATCAACTTCAATCCATAAATGACCTTCTGATTTTAGATATTTTGCAGCTAAAGCTAAAAGTAATTTAATCATATCAAGCCCGTCAATACCTCCGTCTAATGCTTTTATATTTTCGTATAAATATATTTCAGGCTCAAGTTTAAGTAGATCTTTAGTTGGAACATAAGGGGGATTCGATACTATAATATCAAAAAGTTTACCACAAGGAGCAATTATTTCAGGAAGTGTGTCTGAATCGAGAAGGTGTTTAAATATTCTAATACGATCGGTAAAATTAAATTTCTTTGCGTTTTCCAAAGCAAGTTCACATGCAGCTTTACTTCGATCAATTGCCGTTATATGCTTTACATTTGGAAGTTCATTTAAAAGAGCGAGAGATATTGCACCAGAACCAATCCCAACTTCTAATATTTCACAATCTTTTCTATCATCCACTTGTTGTGTAATTAACTCAACCAACTCTTCTGTTTCTGGTCTCGGAATGAAAATTGGCAATTTCATAGTAAGTGTGAGATCTCTGAATTCCCATTCTTTTAGAATAAATTGAATCGGCATATGAGACAATCGTGTTAAAACTTTTTCATTGATGTCCTGAATTTGCTCATTAGTTAATTCAATTTTTTTCAGATTTTCACCTCTTACTTCTCGTAATAACTTTTTCTTTAAAACATGTGCGAATATGAGTTCCAATGAATTTTCAGGTTCTGATATATTTTCATTTTTCAGTTCACTTTTATATGAAAAAAAATTATTATTGTATGCTTAAAAGTAAAACCAACTATACTTTTACCTTAATTTCGTACGAAAAAAATCACTGGCATTTGATGACAGCAATCTAAAATTTAATACATTTGAAATTGGCAACGATTTATAAATACATTTAAGTTTGAATGCACTTTTTAACATTTTTTTCAATTGTATCCTTGTTTATTCTATTTTCTAATATTGATGTTCAATTATTTTTCAGGGTGACCATTAGTTTAGTGAAAAGTATAAAATTTAAAGATATATTTTCAAATTATAACGGTAACATCTGAAAAGAAAAAAATTAAATTATAACGGAAAATTATTTTTTAAAACAAAATTTTAAAAATTTTAATGTGTTTTTTAGTTTGCAAATTAAAAAGTTATTTTACTTACAAATCATTATAATCAAAAAACTAATATCATAACTCTTTGAAGAAGAATAAATTCAGTTTAAAATTTAATATATATTATAAGCAGTTGAAAGCGAAATTAAGGAAAAAAAATGAATTTAAGCAATTTGGATATAAACGAGACAATGCACCAAAAATTAGAAGAAGTAAAAGAACTCATAAAATCTTTAATAAGAAGTCATCCAAAAGGTAGACTTACCTTAAATCAATTAAAAGCTGATTTAAAGAAATACGAGGGTATTGATTTTGAAGTTTTTATTCGCTATTATTTTGGAAACTGCAATTCACTGGATGTTATTAAAATATGGAAAAATGAACTCAAGGTATTGATTAAATTTTTGTTAAATTCTATTGATAATCTTTATTTAAAAACTTCAATTAGTTGGTCTATCGAGGAAAAACAGTTTATATTGAAGTTGCTCAACCAAATCATATACAAACAATGAATCAGAAACTTGAGTAAGTGTTTACTTAATATATTTTTGCTAAACATAATAAAATTGTTTTTAATTTATCTGCAGTATGATACCTACAAAGGATGATTATAATGAAACAGCTTTTGAAGAAATGAAAATACCAGGAAGGTATTCATTATTAATCGATTCATCTTGCGAGTAAGTTTTCTTTTGCTCTCTTTTCTAATTTAACTACGTTGATTATTTTATTTATGCAGATCGCTTTATGATATGAATAATGATAACAATTCATTCAAAAATCAAACAGAGAGAGAAATGGATATCATTCGATGGCGAGACGCTTTATTCAATAATTTCAAACCTTCAGTTTCAAATTGCAAACAATCTATAAAATTAACTCAATTACCTGCTGAATCTTTACTTGATCCTGATCAAAATTTACATGAAAAATCTGATGACAAACCAGAAATTACTTCCAATTTAATGAATAATGAAATTCATCATTCAAATCATTCTCCAAGAAAGAATAATTCAAAAATTTCTGATAAAGATGAACCACAAGAAATCCCTGTAGAATTAAATAAGCCAACAACTTCATCTCATACGTTTGAAAAATTAAATTTAATTACTGAAATTAGAAAACTTGCAAATAAAACAATTGAAAATTTCAAAATGGAAGCTGAAGAAATTATTAATAAGGTAAACTATTAAAATTTAAAATGTTAATTATGCTAATAATTTTTTAAAAATTAGAAAATTTTCGAAATACGTGAGGTCCATGCTGCATTTGAGGATCAAATCAATGCTCAATCTAATAATGAAATAGAACAGATTGTAGATTATGAAAGAACAATCGTCGTTGAAAATGATGTAAGTTTTTGAAATCAACAAACAATACTTAAATTATAATGCTAATTTTTTTAGAATTGTTGGAATTGTGGTCGCAAAGCAAATGAAACTTGTTCTGGATGCAATTCTGCACGTTATTGCGGCTCATTCTGTCAGCATAAAGACTGGAGTAATCACCAAAAAAATTGTGGGTTGCATGCTTCATATTCGCTCTAAAATGTGCTTAAATTTAGAACAATCGAATATTCGAAATGAATTTATAGTGTAGTAAAAATTACTATGATCATAAATATCATTTAATAGTTTTATCTCAAGTTTTTAAAAGAAAAATTACAATTTAATAAATGGAAAATTAATATGGAATAAAAATATAATGATATTCAGATTATTCAATTATGATTTTTCTCTGATTAAAAAAATGCTTACAGCTATAAGATTCTATTTTGATGGATGTAGACATTTCTTTGAACATATATTTTTCTGATGAAAGCTCAAAACCAGATACCTTACTGTAAAGTTCTATAATAATTGCATGCATCTGAAATTTAAAGTGTAAAGTTTTTGATAAAGAAACCCCCTTTTATTTGTAAAATATAAACATTAACGACCTTGATCATAATATATAAATATATAGTAAAAGACTGTGTGAGTAATCTTTTGTTTATCAAAATATTTTATAAATTATAAGTCTAAAGTTCCACAAAAAATCATTCCTTAAATACATTGAGAGGAAGAAAATGGCAAACCTTTTAGAAAATTTAAATTTAGAAAACCTTGTATTCAGAAGTTATGCTTTTTGGTCAGTTGTGCTTATATTAAAAATGCTCTTTATGGCATTTTTGACTGTAATTCAACGTGTTAAAAATAAGGTAAATAAATTTAACTTAAGAAATACTAATTTTTCAAAAAACTAAATTTTTAGGCAGTTGCAAGTAAAGAGGATTCACCAAAGGGTATTGTAAAATTTTCTGAAGATGTTGAAAGACAAAGAAGAGCCCATCGAAATGATCTTGAAAATATACCAATATTTTTGATCATCGCTTTTCTTTATGTGCTCACATCACCATCACAATTTATTGCAGTAAATTTAATAAGATTATTTGCCATAAGTCGATTGATTCACACTTTTGTTTATGCAATTAAACCTATGCAACCGGCTCGTGCTATTACATTTTTTGTTGGCGCACTTGTTACGTTTTACATGTCAATTAATGTTCTTATCTTTTTTTACTAAACAAATGTACTATCAATGTGAAACATAAAAATAAAATTGATACTAACACATGCTACCGTTAAATAATTGTATAAAAGAGTATTTCGCTACACACCCATCTCAGTTCTTTTTCATCTTTCAACTAGTGATCATTAAATCCAAAAATCAGAAAAATATGTCAATTTTAGAAATTTTAAGTCCTGAAAACGAAGTTTTTAGAGCATATGGTTTCTGGGCTAGTGTCCTTGTTTTAAAAGTTTTAGGGATGGCTGTCTTAACAAGTATGGCAAGAAAAAAGAAAAAGGTCGATATAAATATTTTTTAATAGAAATGATATGTTTAAGACCAATTATTATTTTATTATTAGGCTATCAATAACCCTGAAGATCGTGTGTTTCTCAAGCCAGAAGATCAAAATGTTGAGCTTACTTCGTCTGATCCAGATGTAGAAAGAGTTAGAAGGTATTTTTCTTTAAAAAAATTATTTCAGTTTCATTACTCAATCTTGCATCATTTCTTTGACAGAGCACATTTGAATGATTTAGAAAATTGTATTCCATTTCTGGTATTTTTTTTATCAATAATGCTATGTTTGGCTATCGTTATCAATTTTTATTTTTTTTAGATTATCTCATTCGTTTATGTTTTGACAAATCCTTCAACATTCATTGGTGTAAATCTTATAAGAATCGGCGTGGTATCTCGTATTGTTCATTCTTATAGTTATCTTAATGCTTTACAACCATACAGAGGCTACGGATTTGGCATAACTTTTTTGGTAATGATTTATATGAGTCTTTCAAATATTTTATATTTCTTGTAAATAATTGCACCACTTCTTTAATAAAATAAAGTATATCAGCATTGATTAAAAACAAACATTGTTTTTTTTTGCAAAGTCATATTCATCTAAGCATTGAGAATCAAAACACAAAACAAAACACAATTGAGAAGTTAAGTTATATAATACAGATAAACGTGGACTTTGACAATGAAAATTGCAATTGTTTATATATACAACACATTCATACTAACCGGCATTTAATCACACATACATTTTCATTCATAACTAACACATTGAAAACTTTACACTTTTAACATTTTCATTCACGTACTGTTCATCAGTTTGTGTTTTCATTTCAAATTGAGAAGTAAAAATTTTTAAAATTCAATTAAAATGGGCATTTTAGATGCAATTTCATTGGAAAATGAAGTTTTTCGTGCTTATGCATTTTGGACAGCCATTACAGTTTTGAAAATGTTGATAATGTCTCCATTAACTGGTAGATTAAGATTCAAAAATAAGGTAAATTTCACAATTTTCTAAGATCATGAATTTATATTACCATTCACAGTTTTTAAAAAGATAAAATGAATTTAAAGTATTGATTGATAAGATATCAAAACTACTATACAAAATTAGAATCGCGTGATAATGAAAATATAAATTTAAAAAAAATCCTCAAGTGTGTGCGTCAGTCGAATTCTAATAAACTTGTTAAACTACTTTGATGCAAATTATAATAATTGTTTTTCTCGTAGACATTTGCAAATGCTGAAGATGTTAAGTTTACATCGCCAAAAGGAAAAGCCAAATTTGATGATGAAGAAGTTGAACGTGTGCGAAGAGCTCATCGTAATGATTTGGAAAATTGCATTCCATTTATGATCATCGGTCTTTTTTATGTTCTCACTAATCCTGTTGCATCAATTGCTATTAATATTTTCAGAGCTGGAGCTATTAGCAGAATTTTGCATACAATCAGCTATTTGAATTCACTTCAGCCATGGCGTGCATTATCATTTTTCGTTTGCTTAGGATGCACAATTTATATGAGCATTCAAGTTGCTATGTTTTTCTATTAAAGTATTAATAAAATTCTTTGTAATCTGGTTGAGGTTTAAAAAAATGGGTAAAATATAATTTTATAGAAAAAAATTGTACGACGTAAATAAATCATGAAAAATTCTATAAATTGCGATCTTTTTTATTTTAAGAAGTGCGAAATGTCCTTCAAGGCTATTAATAACTTCCTTTTATTGTAATTATAAATTTTCATTCTTAACAAAAAATCAACAAACGTAATTTCTTTTATTACGCATGACCAGAAATATAATAATAATAGCCTGACAATGCTTACAGTGACTAATTTATTTCTACTATCGCGATCTTATGACAATTAAATTTTTCCTCTATAATAACATGTTTAATTTTTTGTAATATTATAAGCAGCTAAGAAACAATAATAAAATTGATTAATGTCAATTTACGGTCAATTATGTATCTTAATAGAATAAATTAAAATGTTGAACCAGTAGCTCTAAGGATAATGTCATTGATGTGTATTCGGTAGGGTTGTGATAAAACATAGACAACAGTGTCAGCGATGTCCTGCGTTTCAAGTTTTTCCATTTTATTTTTGATGCTTTCGACTATTTCTTTTGATAAATTTGATGTTGTAAAGAGTGAAGTGTCAATAAGACCAGGTGAAATGTTTGTCACTCTTACTTTTTTATTATTAATTTGATTCAATTCAAGTCTCAATAATTCAGTAGTTGCTGTTATTGCATGTTTTGATGTAGAGTACATACCAAGTTTGCATGAACCCATATCAATAACTTGATGTCCTGCTACTGAATTTATTTGTATTATGATGCAAAAATTATCATATTTGTTCATTAATTGAAATGAGAGCTTTATGCAGTGAAGTCCAGCTAGGAAATTTACATTCATGCATCTTCTTAATTCATCAATTGACATTTTATTGTCTAATATACCCAAACAATTGGTCATTCCAGCATTATTAATTAATATATCGACACTCTTGAATTTCTTTTCTATCCAATTAAATGCAGAAATTAACGAGGCATCATCAGTTATGTCACAAATAATGCTATGAAGATTTTCACATTTTATCTTTTTTATTTCATCATCTTTCAAATCTAAACACACTATTATAAGTTTGTGCTTTAAAAGTTCTTTAATGATGTTTAGTCCACATCCTGAATTTCCTCCTGAGATGCAAACAACTTTATTTCTCCACTTTTCCATTTTTACTATTTGTGACTTTAACATCTACTCATGTTTTATATATATTTTGATAGATATTTGATACTTTTTTTTGTGGTAGACAACCACAAGAGAGATTGAAATTAAAGATTTTCATTGAATTAATTCAAGAAATAATTCATTTTTTAGAATTTAACGGAAAAAAATTAAATTTTAAATTTCAAAAAATCGTTAAATTGTAAATTTTTAAGAGAAGTTATCGAGGCGGCATATAAAAATATCAAAAACTCACGAAAATATTTTTTTTGTAGATTATTAATTCACATTTATTATTTTTGATTTTCACACACATTTAATACTAATCTATAAGCACATTTATCATATAGAAATTAATCTCAAGGACATATTATGAAAACTATCTTATTTAGATCTCGAAAAATATAACCATTGACCATATAATCATAAAGACAGTGATGCCAAGAGTTATGAAGAAGCAAATTCCTCTTGCAGGTTGACGAATAGGGTAACTATTGAATAAAAATTTCATTAATCATAAATTAATGGATGTGGATACTTTAACTTACATAGCGTACACAATTGTATGACCAATTCTTGCAAGAACAGCAATACGAATTAACCATGCTGCGGCAATAGGATGAGGATCAGCCATAATATACCTGTTAAGTTAGCTTTTTAAAAGAATGTTTAGAATGTAAATAAACAAAAAGCTCACATCAATGCGGCAAACAAAAATGCTGGAATATTTTCAAGGTCATTCAAATGAGCACGTCTCACTCGCTCTACATCTTCATCTTTCTTGATCTCCATATTTGAGCGAACACCAACATCTTCTGGATTTTCGACAGCTCCTTTACGAATTCGTTGAAATGATGTCAAAAATGCCATAAATAGCAATTTAATAAGGAGTAATCCTCCCCAAGTAATATAAACGCGAAATGCATAGTTATTGTAATTTAATGTATCAAAAACACTCATTTTGCTTATTGAAATGCGAATATTATGAATTTAAAAATCTGAACCGATTCAAACAGCGATTTGTGACCAACTGAATTGTTTGGCAATTTTTTCTTCATTTCATAGGAATTCTCTCAATTTTTCTTCCTCTCTCACGCGCTCTTGAACTATTCGGAGTGTATTTGATTAGCATAGGCAGAAAAAAGAGAATGTAATTGTTAAAGTGTTAGACAAATGGCTAGTAGCCTGTTATTATCCTTTAATAATTACGACTTTGTTCATGGGGTTGTTTAAAAGAAATTTTTCCCTTAATTATTTTCACTGACTCACCAATAAATAATAACACATACAAGTAAAGAAAGAGATTATTATTTATCACATTTGATTGCTAATCTTTCAAACACGAGTTGCTGACACTTAAATTTATGTTTACTGTCTACACATTTAATTAATATAAAATTAGTTCTTAGATGTTTTTGTTTAAATTTGAAAAAGCATAACTATCGCCCAGATAATCATAAAAATTGTGATTGCTAAAGTTATGGCCCAGCTTATCGATCTAAAAGGCTGTAATGGATAACTGTTGGAAAATATATTGAAAGTTTTTACTTTATGATTAATTGAAAATGCAGAAAAAATGAGGACATGGAATGGTGGGAAAATAAACAAATGTTGATTGTATAATGGCTTACAGTGCATAAAAAATTGTATGTAAAATTCTCGCTAGAACAGCAACGCGAATTAGCCAAGCAGCAACGATTGGATGTGGATTTGACATGACATACCTGTTGGTTCGGGTAAAAATAAAACTAAATTTAAAAAATTGATAAGTTAATGACTTACATTAATGCAGCAAAAAGAAAGGCAGGAATATTCTCTAAGTCATTCATATGAGCGCGTCTGACTCTTTCAACATCTTCATCTTTCTTGATCTCACCAGCTTTGTTGACTGCTAAATCTTCTGGATTTTCAAATGCATTTTTTCGTGAACGCGTTATGCCAGTGAGTAAAGACATTAACAACATTTTAATAATTAAAAATCCTCCCCAAGTAATGTAAACTCGGAATGCATGATTATCTGCATTTAATGCATTGTAAACTGTCATTTTCACCTCTGGCGTTTCCATTTTTATTAAAGTTTTTCTGTTAGAAAATAAAATAAAATTTTTTATGTCCGATTCAATCAAAGGTTCACTGAAAACTGCTCATATACGCTGTGAAAACATTACACAAAATAGAAAGGAAGAAAGTCGATCAATATGTTTTAAATTTTAAAATAATGAGTGAAAGAGTTTTCCATGTATAATATTATAATTAATTTAGGTGTAATGGTAATTATTTGATCTTATTTTTAATGACTTTTATTTATGTTTGATGATAAACAATTGAAATATTTTGTCTAAAATTATGAATTTTTTTCAAGGTTTTTTTTATTAATATAACGATATAAACATTCTTAAAATATCACATCACATATGATATGATATTCTCTTAGTAGTAACTAACATATGTACAAATATTTAAAAATTTACATGATTCAATCAACAAGTTAGCATGACATTGCATATTTTTTAATATAAAGAGAGAGAATAATAGCATTTATTAATATCAATAGTTTTGAAACAACACGAGATTTGACTGAGGAAAATCCAATATGACTATCATAATTTTACAAAAATTTTCATGTTTTACATAAAAGTCGAAAAATCAGCCAGAATTGTATTATTTTTTGACGTGAGTCAAAATCTTGGAGCTATTAATGATCCTTAACAACAAACCGCAGAGATTTAGCCGCTTTGGTTACTGGCTTACAAAAACTCAAAGTTGAACACAAAACAAAAAAATGGCAAAATGCAAAAAAATCAAATTGTAAATTTTTTTTTAAAAGTCCAATAAAGCTGCTAGCTTTTTAGAAACGCATTTATTTCACCATTTTCAGGTTACTAATATATCAACTTTAATGTAAAAATGAGGAAAAAAACATATCAAAAATTGAAAATATTATCTTTAAACTATAATATAAATAAAGAAATTTAACTTTTCTTCACATTAAGAATTTGAGTTTAAAATTTTTTCAAATGAAAAAATAATTCAGTTTTCATTTATTTATTCTCTCAAACTAATACTACAATAAATCATTGAGTTCTATTTTAAGCAACACATCATGTGTGTCTACTCACAACTATCATTTCCACTACAATCATCATCATCATTAATTCTTTCATTCCATTTCATTTTGTATTTTGTTTTCATTTTTCAGTAGTAAAAGAACCGCGTTGGAAGCAACAAATAAATTAAATTTTGTGAGCAATTGATTGAAACTTTTTATATTAAAAAATGGATGTTTTGAATACTTTAAAATATGAGAACGATGTCTTACGAGGCTACATTACATGGAGTGGTATTTTATTGATCAAGCTCCTTTTGATGGCTTTTTTGACTGGTTTTAATCGTTTTCGTAAAGGAGTAAGAATGTTTTTATTTAAAAAAGTAATTGAATTATAAAAATAATTTTAAAGGCTTATGAAAACCCAGAAGACATTCGTGGTCGTGAAAATGTTGAGATCAAGAAAGATGAAGACGTTGAAAGAGTCAGACGTGCGCATTTAAATGATCTTGAGAATATTCCCGCGTTCTTGTTTGCTGGTTTAGCTTATGTCTTCTCAAATCCAAACGTAGATTTAGCTTTGTGGCTTTTCCGCATCGGTGTTCTCGCAAGAATTGGTCACACAATTGTGAGTAATTGATGATAAACATTTTGTGGTGAAAATAGTAATAATTATGATCATTCACAGGTTTATGCGATTTATCCAGTTCGACAGCCTGCACGGTTCATTACTTTTATCATCACTTTGCTTATAACACTCTTCATGATTATCGCATCAATCGCTGCATTCTTTCATCTTTAACAAAAACGTTTTTTTTATCTTTTAACCACCTCAACTCAAATGTAACTTACCTAAGCATGCACAATATCAAAATAAAATTTTAGTTTTATAAAAAACAATAAATTCAAGAAATTAAAATTATTTTGAATCCAGAGTGGTGCAATAAGAACCGTTGTTACTTGAGAATCGATAAAATTTAAATTTAGCACTGCTAAATTACTTGAAATTTTCGTTAAAAGTTCACTACAAAACATAGAAAAATATAGAAGCAACAATGATTTGTAAATTCATCAAAAATCACTTTGATATTTGTTCTAAATAATTGAATCAAGTACAGAACACAATAATATGACTAAAATAACTTTTATAAAATGTTTATAACAAAATAGATCTTTTGTCTTCTAAAGTTCAGTTTTAGCACAAAATTTTTAAATTTAAATTTTTGCTAAAATAACGGTAATTTTATTTATTGCAGCACTCTGGATTTACTCAATTGTGTTTATAAATATTCAAAAATTTAGTTCATTGATTAAATTGAAGTAAATTATGTGTATGTACGACAGTAGTCAAAAAGTTAATTGAATTAAAATCAATTATTTATTAATCGCGATGAAATTGGGCCATTAATATTCTTTTGGGATTTTTTTTTATTTTCAACAATTGTTTCATAGTGAACTTGAACTTGATAATGACATTTGTATTTCATTACAACATGTTAATTGAATTGGTCAATATTGCTTCATAGATCATTCAATAAAAATATAATAATTCATTCCATAAATTACTTTGAAATTTTCTTGATGTCTACTCTTTGAGCACTTAATATTTGCAAAGTCATACGCATGAATGACTTCATACTTGTATAAGATGATCATCTTAATTGATGACCGACTGAATGAAATACATCATTAATTAAGTTTTCGAAAATAAAAGCTAAATTGATTAATGAAAAAGTTCTTTTTGTCACTTAAATAAATTGACAAATTTTAGTCACAAAAATGATTTGAGAATCTTCTTCTTTTTATACTCCATTCAATTTTGCCCTTTTATGATGAATATTCACAATTACTTATAAATTCACAAGCATTTCCGTTGCTCGTGTCATTATGCTGTTGACCATAAAATCATAAAAATTCTTTTGTCCAATTTTGAAAGCAGTATTTTTACCTTTTTCTAAACCATGTGTTGAGTTGAATAAATAAGAGACAAGTTCTATTTTTCTCATTCAATTGATGGAATGGTTCATCAGTCTTTATTGAATTGAAACGAGTTGTTGTTTTTTTCTAATTTCATTGTAATTTTTACTTGGAGAAATTGGTTGAAAATTTTTAGAAGAAAAAGCGACGAATGACAAAACTGAATTATTTACAAATAGGGTTTTAAAAACTTTCATAAAATAAACAAACTTAATTGATTTAAATAAAAAATATAAATTAATTTTTGACCATGACTTTTACAAAATTATTTTAATTTAATTAAATAAAATGCAAACATTTGTCTTACTTTCTTGATTAAAAAATTTAATAATCTTTTAGCAAAAAAGTCTTCATCAAGCAAGAATCTTTTATTTTTTAGCGTTCATCAAAGCATGACTATCTTTTGCGTAATAAAAATCAGTTAACAATACCATGTTTTCAATTCATTGTTTTCATTGTCAATCATTTTTCGTGTTTTAATTTTTTGGTTTTTAAAAGTTCTAAAGAATGTAAACAGTCAAAAAAAAGAGCCACTCTACGTTCATTAAAAATTCATATCGCATTCTTAATCTTTCAAAAAAGAATTCATTCAAACAAGTTCTTCTTCACCTCTTGCGATAGTAAAAATGAAAAAAATTCTACTACGAGGCAAAACAAACCTGAAAACAGCAACAAGATTTTGTTGTTGGCTCAACACATATACATGTGTAACAGAACTTTTCTGTGTGTTTTTATTCAACAAACTTTTCTCCGCTTCAGCTATTGCTAGTTGTTTTCATAATTTCAACTTGTGCAGGTCGCTAACGTGAAAATTCTCTTTTTTGTTTTTATTGAAGCATAATTGGGTGCGGTGTGTGTGCCAAAAAATATCTAGTAAAACATTAACCGGAAACTGTTACCAAACGAGAGAAAAATATGGCCATAGTAGATGTTTTGAGTGCGGACAATGTGCTTTTCCGTATATTCGTAACATATTGTGGAATTTTGCTCATAAAAATGCTGCTCATGAGTTTAGTGACAGTCTATCACAGATTTAAAAACAATGTGAGCTGACACAAGAAAATTTCTATGGATTATTTAATGACTTTCCATCAATAGGCATCTATGAATCCCGAAGATGTTTTTTTCAACAAGAATTTCGAAGTAAAATTGCATGATGATGTTGAGAGGACCCGACGAGCGCATCTAAATGATTTGGAAAATATTATTGCATTTATATTCATTAGCTTTCTATTCATCCTCACTGAACCGAACGAAATTTTTGCATCATGGCTTATTAGAATTGCTGGAATTACGAGAATTGCGCATTCTTTTATTTACATTAATCAAGTGCGACAACCATTTCGTGCAATTTGTTTTTATATCACTTATGTAATTTCTCTTTACATGATTCTGTCAGCAATCGTGTATTTTATTAGAATATAAGGTTAATAAAAAAAAGTTTTCAACAATTTTTAGTAACTTTTGCTGATAAAAATAGAATTTTATTGATATGAGACTTGTTTTTGTGAAACTTCATCTTGAACTTGAATTTAGACGTCAATTTTTTTGCATATTTTAAAGAAATGAAGATTTTGTTGTTGTTTCTCATATGCGTAATATTTTAAGGTTTAGATTTTATACATGAGATAGAAAGAGAAAAAAATTGTTTGATAATTTTAAATAATTTCAATTTGCAATTATTGAGGGTCAACTAGTTTTAAACAAATGCAATTATTAAAACTGTTGAGAGTATCATGAAAATATTAAATTATCTCTTAATGACAACTTTATAGTTTCTTGAAAAACAATACAACGATTTATTCAATGAAGTCAGGCTGCAAAGAATCTCAAGAATTTTTCTTTTCATTGAAAATAAAAAAAGAAGCAAATCATTGATGCAAGTGAGTAAAAATAACTGTAATCTTAGTACAAATGAGCAGTAATTGAGGTCTATAGGTCTTCATTACAATTTTTTTTGCAATGAAAATCAGTTTTTATTCAGAATCTGAATTTATAAAAATTACAGAACTCAATCGAGATTAATTATTTTATTGTTTACTAATTTTTTTTAAAATGTACGGTTAGAATTAATAAAAAGTTTTAACAGCAAAATAAAAGAAGATTATGATAGAACATTGATAAAAATAAATTAAGGTTTTATGTTTCAAATAATTTTAAATTTCTATTAATAAATTGAGGTAAAATCTAATCAAAATTCATGATAAGATTCAAAAGAATTAAAATTCATTAGTATCGAAATATGCTTGCCATTTATCATTGTACTTTTGTTATATGGTGTGTCTTCTGTGTTTTTCTTAGTTCAACGAACTTTTAATAGCTTTTCTATTTCTTGTAATATTAATTTTTTTTTATTGTTTCTTTAAAAATATAAATAAATGACAGCATGAAATTTTCTTCGTTTATAAATTTTTTACTTAATTTTCAATCATTTTTAAATGATAGATTAAATTTTTTCATTAGCATTTTAATTGATATTTAAATTTCCTTTTCCAAACATCGAATGAAGAACAAAAAAAATCTGCTTTATCAACACGCACAATTTTTTCTACGCATAATTTCAAATTTTTCTCAACCGTTAAACTCTTCTTAAAAAATTGAAAAAATTTTCCCACACCCTGATAATTTTTGTTTACATTTAATAATCGTGTGTGTCTTTCCTAAATGACTTATATTACATTTTCCATTTGTTAGTTTATAAATAGCGTTAGTATTAAAAAGAATTTTAATTGAAATGGTGCGCTAATAAATTGCCATCATTTCATTATTTAGTGTAAAATAAATATCCTGTAAAATGTCGCTTGGGAAGAATGAGAAAATACTGCTTTTTCACTTTACTTCTACTGGCTGCTCTTGTTTTTGCCATTTACTCAGTAAATTTCTATTTTCTGTCGCGATTGAGCAATCAGTCAAAATTCGGTTTTGACGATCAAATTATTAATGAGGAACAATCAAGTGAAGACCAAATTAGATTGAAAGCAATTTATAGGAATAAAAATCCAAAATTCAGTAAAATTAAGGAAAATTTAGTTAGAAATTTCAAACCTTGCAAGCGTGATAAAAATTTTATTCAAATATGGACTGAAGCTGATTCCGTAAGTTATGAATTTCAAAAGGTTTGACATAAAATTTTAAAAATTTACTTTTTTTAGTGGTCAAAAAATTCATCAAATGAAATTTATCCAGCATTTAGTCCACTCATGTGCCAACTATTGACAGCATTGAAAGAAGCACCAATTATTGCAGCACAAAATGCTCGTCGTGGTACACAATTGAAATTGAACATCACATTGATAGGAAATAAGACAATTTACTTTAAACCAGCTTGGTATTCAAGAAATCAAATTATAGATGGTGAAGTTTATTCAGGAAAAGACAGACATAATTCAGAAGTTTTTGGATTTTATCTTGGTGCAGTTTTGAACATGCGATGGACAAGTATTGCTGTAGGTAGATCAATAAATCTTAAAGAAATCTTTGAAGTTGCTGATAAAGAGCTGCAAGAGACTGTCATTTCTAAAAGTAAGAAAGCATCAATTTTTTTTATTTATTTTGATTATCTTAATGTTTTACATCAGATAATGGCAGCAGATTATGTGTCTATGGTAAATGCTTTTATTGCAAAGCAACAGAAGCAGTATGTGGAAACAGGTCGCATTACCTCGAAGGAGTATTTTTATATGAAATACCAGGTTCAATACAGAAACATAAATCACCATGGCAGAGAACATACAAGGACGGTCAAAGAGCTCAATGGGAGAATGACGACAATTATTGCCATGGTGTGAAGCAAAAACTTTCCCACGTTCGTTTGCTTGATCTCATCGATGCCTCAATATTTGATTTCCTCATACAAAACGGTGACCGACATCATTATGAAACGAGAAAAAATCGATTACTTCTACTTGACAATGGCAAAGGCTTTGGGACATACTATAAAGATTTCAACGACATTTTAGCTCCTTTATATCAATGCTGCATGTAAGTGAAGTGTTCGATGCAATTGAGATTGAAATTTTTTATTGAATTTTCTTTTTTTCGTCAACAGCTTACGAAAAACAACATATGCACGACTACTGCTGTTCACAGGCGGCGCACTAAGTGAGATTTTAAAAGAAATGACACAACATGATTTCTTACATCCGGTCATCACCGATAGTCATTTTCATGCAATCGAGAGGCGACTGTTGAAAGTTTTTTCAATGATTGAATTTTGTCGTTCAAAATATGGAAATTCAATTTTTCAGTAGCAGCGATTGGAAGTGATCTCAGCAAAAAAAAACAGTTTATTTTTCTCAATTATTTGTGTCAATAATTTAGATTTATTTTTATAACGATTGCCCGTGCGGATAATTTATTAAAAAATTTGGATTAATTCAATTTTAAATAGTTTATTTATTAAAGTGTTAAGAGATAGAAAGTTTAATTATGAATATTCTCAATAAAATCGTTGAGTTCTTGAAAAATTTTATTGTTATATAAAAAACTTTTTGTTCTTTTATCTTCAATAGGGAAAAAGTTGAATAAAATTTTATTAAATACTCGAAAATATTCAACTAAACATGCATAAAAAACTTTCAGTCGATTTTCGTAGACAGAAAAACGAATTTTGTAGAGCGAATTCTAGAAAGTATGTAAATAATTAGTAGCAATTAGTGAATGTCAAAAATGTTTTTATGATAGCATCGCTCACTTACAATTAAATTGACGCATCGATTTTTCCTATATTTCACCGAGTCACATCTACTTGATTGCTTTTTGAAGTAAATTTGAATTTTATCAAATAGTTTTTTAAGTCTTATCCATTGATTCTCCTTAATACCACTAAGATAATTTATATATTTTTGAATCTTTTTAAATATTTTTCCACATTCATTTTCTGATAAAAGTTCACTTTTTTCTTCAATAAATTTTGGATTTTGAATGAATTTTTTCATATGACTTGTCAGTTGTTCACTCCAATTGAAAACAGTTTTGTCAAGGAAAATTGTGAAATTATTGAAATAATTCTGTACATCAGTTGAAATTTGCTCAAATGGTTCTATCTATAGTTTTGTAAAATAATAGTAAAGTTTTAATCAAGAATTCTTTCCATACTTTTTCTTTTTCCGCACCTTTTCATTTAATCTAGGATTATAAAAATGTTCAAGAAAGGCTGAACACCTACTGCTACAGCCCAAAAGAAGCGGAACGAAAATCCAACTGTATTTCATTTTTCTGTGCATAGAAAGAGAGAAAGCTTAGTTATTCATTTCCGTTTAAAGTGCCTTCGAAATGGGGGTAGATATATGTGTATAATATGAGCCATGCCTTGTGTGTGTATATGAGTATTTGTGTCTATATGAATATAATTCCAAACTCTTGCAATCAAATTGAAGGAGGAAGCAAAAAAAGGTGAAGTTTAGGCGAACGAAATGTACACGAGAAAAGAAAAATTGCGAAATTGAATTAAAGCATGAAAAAAATTCAATTCGTTTCAATAACAGCATGAGAATGAAAATTCGTTATCCATAATAAAATATTTGACACGACTAGCACTCTCTCGTAAAGAGAAAGAAGATTCAAACTTGGCTCGCATGTGTATTTGCATTTTGCTGTTTCTATTTGAACAACGCTTTTAGAATATCGTTTACAGGACTTGTTAAAAGCTTGTGATAAGAAAAATTGACAAATATACGCCTGAAGCGTTTTTTTCCTTTTTACAATGAGTCGAGTGAACGCTCAAAAGCCAAATACATACTCATGATGCGAGGATGAGCGAGAGATTTTAGTGGAATATAGAAAGTGAATCTTTTTTCTTTTCACATTAACATTTGTGGAATATGGTTTAATGTTCACACACCTTTGAGTGGTTAAATGATGAAAGATAAGAATTAGAGATTTTCATGAGATGAAAGTAAGTGGTAATTACATTTTGAAAGTATTTAAAGTTCTTATTTAATAAAAATACTTTCAAAATCATTAAGTTAAAGTGAAGTTTAATCATTTTAAAAAAATTGAAAAGTATTTTACTTAAAATTTAAGTTGTACTTGTTACCATTCAATCCTAGTTTTGTTTTTTAGCTTTAATTGATAAATAAAAGTGTTTTTTCAAGCAATTCATTTGCAGCAGTTTCTAATGGCTGTCCTATAAATTACAATTACAATTATCTGAAATTGTTTTACAAAGAATCATTAATGATGTTTTAAATTTTGAAAAAGTTTTGTACCAATGGAAAATGTGAAGGTTATTTCAAAGATGGATTAGAACATTTATTGAAAGCAGGATATTACAAAACACAATCATGCACTAAAAATTACCGACTTTGATAGAAAAGTTGTTGTGTAGCAGTTACTGTAGATGGTTGTAGACTTTCACCAGATTATACTAAAAATATCCAAATTGTTGCGACAAATTTTGCAGAAAATTAAAGGGTTAAAATTTTGAATTAAATAATTAAGTTGACAAAATGTTTAGTTAAGTCGTTTCGCTAAAAACAATCCTTTTAATTTTCATTTAGATTAGAAGGTTTAATATTTTATGAATGTCAAAATTTATACTGTGTGAATAAACTTAATAAACCTCATTTTCAACACACAATAACAACAAAAATTTTCATCGCATTTCCTCTGTTGTTGTAAGTATTGACAAAATATCGAAGAAAGAGGGAGAAAGAAAAGTATGATATAAAAATAAGAAATACGACATTATAAAAGGGAATAGTAAATACGTGTAGTTCATAACTCTTTAGAGTAAGTGACAGAAATATCATCATGATCGTCTCTTTCATCCTTCCGCTTCCATGATTCTTCGTTTTGCGGCATCTCTTGAGTCTCTTAGGAGTTCTTGATGAAATCAACAAACAATAAAAGGCAATTTCTTGCTCTCCGATGTGAATTGACGTGTATGTGTGTATAGGTAGATGTACATAATATTTCATCTTGCATATATAAAAGGTACATAATATATGATTGTAAGTGGAAGAGTGTTTATGTATAAAATAGAAAAAAAAGAAGTAAGCATTTTGGGAAATGAATATATGAAGTATGTGAGTACAAGTCAAAAGAAAAATATGTAATGAAATTAGAGCTTCAGATTGATTTTTATATGCATAATTTAGCCCTTGAGGTACGAATATGAGTTTCATACAAAAACAGCAAATAATGCGAAGAAGAATGAATTTTCTTTGTACATGTGTGTTTGTACATATTGAAGGAAAATAAGAAAAGAATCGCAAAGCTCAAATATAAATTCAATATTTATGTGACGGCAACGAAGAGACAAATGAAAAACCCACGGATCATGATTTATTTATGGTGAGATTTTATTTCTGGATTTTCTTTCATTTTTTTTTGCTAGCTGTGACAGTCGAAATGTCAATTTTACTTACACCAAATGCGCTGCGACAACTTCCTTACTCTAACAATTCAGTATTCAATTGCTGAGTGAATTTTTTTTAAAACATAAAGATTTCTTTTTTGAATACAGATGCGAGCGCAAGCACAAAATATCATTGCCATGAGTAGAGCGCAAAGAGATTCGTATTCTCGAAATAAAAATTTTTACTTACTTTCATTTTTATCTCTTTTTCTCTTTTAGCTTTTTGATTAACATCATTCAAACTGAAACTCAATAAATTTTTTTCTCTTTACTGTATTTGTGACTATTTTATGAGAGAGCATTTCAAATTACCTTTAATTTGTTTTCGAGCGAGATTTGAATTTTATTATGCTCCTGTGTCAGTAATAAAATCAATACTAATTTTTCAATAAATAAATTTTTTGCATTTTTCTTGGGAATATTAAAAGTGTTTTTTGATGTACACAACAGTATATAAAATTTACATTGTGGTGTGTGTTTGCAATCTAGCTAGTAATATAAGATAGTTTGTAAATAATTTATGTAAATTGCAATAACGTTATTTCATCATAAATTTTTCTCTTTTTTACTTCCTGTCTTTCTTAAATGCTTTTTTATTGTTTTATAGTAACACAGATTATGTGTTAATGTTTCTGTTGGCTTAAATTTTTGTACTTATAAATAATTTTCAAACTTATCTCTGTCAAATTTAATGATGGTGTCTTATGTTCTTATGGCATAAAAATACATTCGCAATCAGAAAATATTGAATTTTTAAAGAAATATGCATAAGAAATCAGAAAAAAATTAAAATCCTTCAAGACATTTTATCGAAAGCAAATCCGTAATTATCAAAAAATAAAATTTTTTTCGTTTCGAATTTCTTAAATTTTGTTAAAAATAATTCATCTTGATAACATCCAAATAAAGGTAAACAAAGGTACATATTTAGCTTATAAATTAGAATTTTTTATTTTTATTCACAGCACTGTTCTTTGTTATGTAAACATTTTAATGCAAGAAAAACAATATTTTTCTCAAATTTCTTTATCCTATGGTTTCATAAATGAACAATACTTTCATATCCAAAAATTTCATCAAACTTTGCAAAAGCAGTTTCATTGATGTATGCAAAATTCCATTGTTGATTCATTTCACCATTGCAATCACTGAGTAAAAGTGTCATGTTAACAAGCACCAGTGTGAGACACTGTCTTTCATCAGCCATTGACTTTATTGAGATTTCTTTTGTTTGCTGAAATTTATACAAGACAAATGAACATTTTGTTAATGATAATAACGAATAAGTGAATATGTAAACAGAAAACTGAAATAGTTTTGTGATAGCCAATATATATATATATATATAGATAAACTTCTCATAAATAAATGTAGAGATAATCCCAAGATAAGACTAGAAGTGAATTAAGTAGCAAAGACTTATTGATTTATTCAAAATACATGTACTGCTTGATTTTGCTATCCGAAAAATAATCACATCTAAAACCCAAAATCTCTCAAGAGGTAGAGATTGTTGAAAGAGGAGTACTTATTTTAGAAGGAATATTCTTATTTTATAAACATATATCCAGGGGGCTAGACACTTAGGCGAAATGTTTTGCCTATTTATGTGTTTTTTGCCTGTTTTTTTGTCACATGTGACATGTTTTTGTTGCAATATATTTTTAAATTTTTCCAAAAATTGTAAACAAACTTATGTTGATCTTAAAACAGTTTTGAATTATGAAAGTCTTTGAGAAAAGGTATTTCATTCACATTTTAATGACTTTGAATAAGAAATAGGTAAGAAATTTGTAAAAATACAGTAAAATATTTTTTAGTTTACTGTTGAATGTGACATGTGTTTATGTCGCATGTGACAAAACATTTTGAAAATCTTTGCCTGCTTTCGCCTTAATAATTTTTTTGCCTTTTGCCTAATTGTCCAGCCTTTCTGTATTTATCTTGAAGGTTTTAAAGCTTTTTTATTTTAAATTTACAAATATTCTTTTGTTTTTTACTTAAAACTCACCAAATTGTAATTCCAATATTGATTTCCAAAATCCACTTGATTGCAATCGGTCATTAAAAGATTGTATGCATCGAGACAAAATTTGTGTCGTCCATGGTCCTGACGTATGTCTTTATAAAATGAGTAAATGAATTTTTGATTAGTCCCTGGCTCATTTAGATCATTTGCACATTCATAAGTTCCAATTTGTGAATCAAAAAGACTTCCATAATTATCTAAGCATGCTCTAGGGTTTGCAACGCTTTGAATTGCTCCAGATGCAAAATGAGGAACGTGAATCATTGGTGGATAAGCAAGAGCCATATCATAGGCGATATTTTTGAGAAACCAACGAAATGATTTGCACTGAAGTCTTTCACGTATCTTATGTTGAAACGACAAATCACCTGCATCAACTACTGCATATCTCTCTGGCTCAAGCTCATAAGGAAGAGTCTTAAATTCATCAAGCCACACTTCAGCAATTCTTTTAAAATTTCTTGCCACATAATCATCACTGAATTTTCTAGTTGGATTATGTTGACGAAATGAATGAGCAATTCTTGAGCACGGTACAGTAAAAACTCCATCTCGACACATCCACAGTTTGAAACTCAATTCATAATTTTCACCATTCCAAATTCTCAATTCTTCATCATATCCACCGAGTTCATAGAGAAAAAATTCTCTATTAATAGCAAATGCGCAACCAAGCATAATTGGATTTGGAAATGGTCTCAAATTTTCTAATTGATCAACTTTTAGCTTTGGCACTTCATGAAAATCCAGATACCAATCAATGATGCCTCTTGTGCCAAAATTAAATTCTTGATTTGGTAAATAAGCGAAAGTTTCATAGTGAAAATAATCAATAATTGGAAGTGTTGAAATATTTGGATTAATTACAATTGGTTCAAGTAAAGGCGGCAGCCAATTATTATGAACTTCAACATGTGAATCAAAGAAAACAAGAACTTCAGCTGTTGCTTCACGTGCACCTTCCATTCGTGCAACAATTAAACCCGAACGTTTTGGTAAATTCTTGATTTTTATTAAATTCTTTGGAAAATTTTCCCGCACATAATTCTGAAGTTTTTCGTATAGTTCTACTTCTGTGCTGTTGTCATTGACTAAAATAATTTCATGCAGCAATTCTTTGGGTGTTCTGTTAAAAATACTATGAATCGTACGAAGCAGCACACTAAAAACTTCATTGTGAAAAATTATTATTACAGAGACAGATGGCAATTTACGAAGATACTCAATCTTATAGCAATCAGGATGAACAACTTGTGGTAGTGAGCGATTGACAGAAATTTTGTTTGACACAAGCACATTAAATCCGGTTTTTTCATATAACTTTTCGTTTTGTCGAATTTCTTCAGGGTCAATTAGAAACACTGCTTCACCTTGTTCACCTGGACCAATTCTTGACGTTTCATATGCCATAAATTCGAAGTCATTCCAATTTCGAGTAATTTCATTGGTTTTAAAATTTGATTTGATAAAAGTTTGTGGCTGAATTATGTAGATTAAATAGCTAAATGAAAGTAAAATGATGAGAAAGATAAAACCACGACGATTTAACGTGATTCGCATCTTCACGCGTCGATTGAAAATGTTAAACTAAAATAGAAGATGATGAAAGATACACAAGGTGTTTTTTCTCTCTTTTTTTCTCAATTTTTTGATATGGTAAAAATGAAGCATTTTTAATAATGTCAAATGGTAGAGATTTAGTCTCGTCTCTTATTAATAGCTGGAAGAATGTTTTATTACCCTCAACAGTAGCGTTTTTAAGCTCGAGAAACTTGAGAGAATAATAAATTAACCGAAAGCTACAGAACCGTATTTTTTTCTTTCTATCTCAGTTAAGCGTTTGAAAATAGAACAAAAAAGAAAACAAGCGAAAAAGTTTAAACGAAATTTAAAACTTTCTAATTAGGCATCTCCCTTGTGTCATTATTCATAATAGTATCACTTAAGCCCAATGATTTTTTGAAATCGTTTCTTGATGATAATGATGGCGGAGATAGAGAAAGTAATGGAGGCATTTTGGTTGGTGCGCTTTTGAGCCTATTAAAGCGTATAATTAGGATTAATTTTAATACACGATCATTTATTTTTCTTTTAGAAGAAAATTTTCATTGACGAAGGTCTTTGAATACTTTTAACAAAAACAAGCTTTAAAACGCAATTTAATGAAGATTACAGCAATTTTTTGCGCATTATAAAATTATTTGTCTATTTAAATTAACGATTATTTTAAATTATCCGTTATATTATGAAATTTCATTAAAAATTATAAAAATCTCTATAGAATATTGAAATTAAAATATAACCAAACACATGAAATTCAAAAAGAGTTCCAAAACTTTAATTCTCTTGAGAAATAAAGTTTAAGGCATACAAAATTTTTCCGAAGCTTAACTCATAAATGAGATTTTCTTAAATCCCAATTTCATTTACTTTTTAACTCAAGTGAGCTTTCAACCCAATCAGCGATATTTTAAAGTTTAAAGTTCTCGTTTCAAAATAAATTTCATCTACGTGCTGATAATAACAACAGTTGGAAAGCAAGTAAATTTTATGCTAGTAACAGTCATTGTATAATCATTCGTATCGCAAAAATAATGAAGCACACTGGTACCGCTACATATGTGTAGATTTCATAGTAACATTCAAATAACTCCTTCCTTACCAACAACGCTAGCTTTACCATTTCCCATAAGATTTATTCAGCAATGTTCTTTTGTTATAAGTATGAGTGTGTGTGTGGGAAAGATCCTAAGGATTACATGGTATTATTTACAACATAGAAGAAAATTTTCTTCTTTTTAACTTGTTTTATTTATTTTACTCACTCGTGCTCTGTCTGTCTGTCGCATTTTTACTTATACAATTTTGTTGTTCTTTTTTCTCTTTTGCTCTGTTGTTACTTAATTCATTGTGTATAAGTCAACTTGTGTATGTGTGTTTGTATCTTTCATCAGCTGACATGCGAAACTGTGTCACATAGCTTTAATAATATGAAATTCATTTCATTCCTTTAACTCTATGTCTTATCTCTAAGTGCTTTCTATTGTCTGTGTCATCGTCATTGCATTGTTCAGTTATCAGCAGATGGTAAACATGCAACATGTTAGTTGTATGTCCATTAAAAAACAACTATAAAGGAATTACATAAGAATCACATTAATTGAAAATTATTGTAAAATTTAAAGTAAAAATTTCTTTTATCTCATTTGGGAGACAAATTTTACTTACTTCTTCATTATTTATTTTTAATGCCATCGCGAGAGCAGAGGAATGAAAAATAATAAAGACATTTTTATGCCGGAAACATGCAACAGTGGAGCAGAAGAGAAATAAAGCATATCAACGTAAATTACGACGTTTTAAATGTCGTCTTTTCTTTCCTTTTTGTTGTAGCTTCTGTACTTGATGTATATTATGTTTTTTTGTAATTTGTACAATGAAAAAATTTCTTTTGCTTTTTTAATACAATACGGAAGTGTAAGAGGGTTAAGAGAATTTTTAATCAAGTCAATATTGTTGCATCATCTTGCGTTTTAGTTATTTCTCTTTTTTTTCTAATCCTATTCATTTCCTTTTTTAATCCTTGATGACTTTCATTAAAACCCATTCTTTATGTTTAAAGTAAAAAAACTTTATTTTAAATGTCAACAATCTTATCTCGCTTGTTGAAACCAAAACAATTTTATGCTGAAATGTGGGAAATATGAGAAGATGTTTTCTTATGAAGCAATTTCATCGCTCAATTTTAGTGGCAATAATCTTGCGTTGTTGACTGATAAAAGAGTTTCATTTTTGCTTTTATTTCGCTTTTAAAATGACAACAATATTGCGTAAATAAAAAAAGTTCTGACGTCAGCAAATTTGTCTTGTTGTCATATGAAGACTCCTCCTTTTAGAATCTTTTACTTATGCAAAAGTGTCAAAAAAGACTTAGAATATTGCCATTGCTTCCAATCAAATCCATAACAACCCACATAAATAGAGAATTTCATAATTTGTTTTGTTTTCTGTTTATTTCTAATATGATACAAACATAGGAGATGTTTTTGTTTCTATAGCAAACTTTTGTCTACTTATCTCGTTTGAATTATTTTACAAAAGCTTATCAACCAATTTTCTACGTCATCAAAAGTCAGAAAACTTTTTATTTTTGTGTATTATTGTTTATTGTGTTGGCCATTTAAAGTGAATTAAAAAAGTTTTACTTAAATTTTTTTTCTAATTTCACAAGTGAAAAACTAAGAGCAAAGAAATTATCCTTTAGCTTATACTTGAAAACACAACATTCAATTCAAAAGTTCATCTCTTTTTCTTCACCAAGTAGATTAATGTGCAAAAGATATTTTGCTTCATTTAAAAGCAATCATTTTAACTTTTTCAATTTCACAGAAAGAAAAAAGAAAGTTTTCGTTTTATTTCAATTTGTGTTTCTTTTCTCTCTCTTTTTCAATTTTTTAAGATGGACAGACATGAAAACATTCCATAAAAGAAAAAGGATGCAATAAGGAAGTTTAAAGTCCATTTTAATGTCTTTTGAGTAGATTTTGATATTCTTTCTTGGAAGGTTCACATTTCATTGCAAAAAGATTGAGACAAATGGTGAAGTCGTTATTGTTAAGACTCCCGTGCTGACCTATCAACTAACAATGTTCTATAATTGTCAGCCTCAAAAAGAGTGTGAAAGTTGAATTAAATTTTCAACACGAGCAACTTTTTCCAACTAAAACTTGATAATTAACACGCTACAGGAGCCACACACAGTACTGTAGTTAATTTTTAATCCCTCTTGCATGCTTCTTTTCTTTTTCACTGACATGAAAGACACACATCCAGTTAAATGTATAAAACATTAGAAGTGAAATTATGTGAGTCATTAAAAAACAACATATTCGATAGAACAATGTTTAGTGAACTGATAAAAAGGTTTCAATTTTCATTCTTTCACGTTTATTGTACTTTTCCAGTAATTTGAACATTCTACATTTTATCTTTGACTAATTATATTCAAACTTTAAGCATCCATGTTTATCTATCGCTTTAGAAATCAATTTTTGATATTTTAAAAAAGTTAAAATTTCCATTTTATAAAATTTGTAAAATTTTCAATTTCAATCGCTTTAACTAAAAAATTAGGTTCGATAATTGAACATCAATTTATATTCAAATTTTAAAAATTCATTATTTTTTTCCTATTTCAACGTGGAATTGACAATTTCTATTTACAAAAAATCATTGTTTATTCATTGTCTATTGAACTCACCATTTGCCACTATTCTCATGCCTTTCCACAATAATAATAACTGAAAGACATTAAGTCAATATTTTGCAATCGAGGAAGCGAAAAATTCTACATTCAGGAACCCACTTCGATTTTTTCCACAACATATATATGTTACACCAATGTTTAAGTGTACTTTATCGCATGGCATTGTAGCAATTCAGTAAATGGACTACGATTCAACAATTTGCTTTAATTAATGAACATATAGTCCATGAATAACGAAAATTTGTTGACTTTTATTGTCATCAAGATAGTTTTACACTGCGATTTCAAAAAATCTTTTCTGATGAGTCATTAATGTAAAATGAGATGAAATTTTGTTATGGAAATGATTATTTTAATAAATTAGAGTGTTATGACAAGTTTATTTTAAAAAAAAAAAAGATTACAGTTCATTCGTTATAAACAAAAGAATCGTTTTATTCAATTTTATTAATGAAACCAAGAACAATGTAGCACAATATTTCATATTTTGATAATTTTCTTTTTAAGTCTTTGTTTTGAAAAAAATAATGTAGCTGCATCTTCTTCTTCATAAAGAAGAAAGAAGTAGTAGGAGTTAATAATTTAGAGTTTTTTTATTGTTTATGTCACTTATGCATAAGAATTTATAATAGAAAAAATTTCATCGAGATTACTTTAATAATTTGAACAAATAATTATGACAATTACCTTCTTTAATTTTATATTATACATAGACAGTGAAAAAAATGTACATGTATGAAAATTAAGAAGCAGATGCTAATAATTACAAAAGAATTCTCACATTTGTTGCTCATTTTCCTTTTTCTATTGTCTTATAACATCATCTTCACACTGACAAGAACAATAGCAAAGCGTCATACGCAGCACATGTGAAAAGAAAAATTAATTTTTATTGAAACAAACAAAAGGCAGAAAAATTTTTAACAACGCATTTGAGTATAACTTTACTTTAGTGAATGAGAATTGAAACAAAGGGATAATGCACGAGAGCCTTTGAAAAATGCATAAAAACATTGTGTCGTAAAGTGAGCGCACCAAGAGTATAAAAAGAGACGACTTAACTTTACAGCCAGTCCGCAAGTCTTCGGTTCGCCATTTCACATTGATTAAATTATACGCTACTGCCTGAATATTCCATTAAACCTCCTTTTAGAATGAGAAAATCGAAGAAAATCCTTAGAATATTAAAAAGCTTCCATACCGCACATATCTCGCTTTATCTATCTATTCCCAACATACATGCAAGCAGACTCATACACACAACAATATTTTTTTCTCGCTTTTTCCCTCTGTTTTGGTGGTTTTTGAGGAAGAGAAATCGATATATGGATTTTCTCTCTTCTTTTTATAAGGAAAACGCTATTATCAGCTTACAGGTAGGATATTGGCTGGAAAGATATGGTAGCATGGTGGTTATTTTACTTTTCAAAAGGTAAAAAAGAAGAAGACGAGGCGAATAATAAAAATTGTAGAGAAGGTGAAAAAAGGAAAAAACTCGTAGGAGAAAGAAAAATATTTTTGCGGTGAATGCAACAGCAAGATAAAAAGGCATTTTATGGCTTATTTATCTGTACGGAGCTATTAATATGTGCCGATGTGCCTATACCAAGTACATAAATTACCGACCTTCAACAACAGGCAAGCTCAGTTCGCTGTCGGCTATAATTACATTGGCAATGGCAAATCAATTAATGTTGATAACAACTAATTAATCCACCTTTCCGCCCCATCGTTGAATTATCTACTTAATATCTTTTTACTCGCTTATTCTTTCGACAACTGACTCAATCATTCACAATTTTTCTTCATTACTCGTACGATTTTGTTGTTAAAATGTTCTTACAATATGCTCAAATTTTCTCACTCATTCCACACTTCTAAAATATTGGGAAAATAGCGAGAGCATCATCAATCAATTTCTACTTATTGAAAGCAGGCAAAGCATAACGTATGTGCTAGAGAGCGAGTCAATTTGCGTGAAAATTAAGTTTTTCTTTCCTTCTATTTGTACGAAAATTCCTTCTTTGAAAAGGAGCTAATAAATTAAATGAAAAGGCAAAACATACTTATTAGAATAAAGATGATAAGGACAATTTAGTTTATTAGTTTGATGAGTGCCATGACGTGTGAGAAAATAGTTATGAACCCTTGAATATATGATCCATTCATGCACCATTTAACAGTGATTTTTATTGATGGATTAGCTTTAGACGAAATCTTACGCAAAATTCTTACTAGGTTGTCCTGATTTTATAAAAAAAACATTGTTTTAAATTTCAAATGTAACTTTTTGATTGAAATTTTCTGTTTTTAATTTCAGGTTTTTAAATTATTTTAAATAATTAAAATTAAACAGTAAAGTTCTTTAAAAATTATACCTTAAAAACCTACTTGTATAACGAAAAACTCTTAAAATCTCAACTATAATTCAATTTTGTTAAAACGACCAAGGTATAAAATAAGTAATTGGAAAAATGTTACATTTCACTCTACAGTGAATGATTGAACACAATTTTTATTGAATTTTTTCTCGCAGGCTAAGAGTAAAATTTTCATTGGGACATTTCACTGTGTAAATCATTCATTTTGCCAAAAAAAGGAAAAGAAATATAAAAGTAAATTATGAAAGATGCTGTTACCGTGTGACGCGACTAAAGCTTTGAAAAGAAGGAAGAAAACAAACATTTTCAAGTAAAAATTTTTTCTGCTCATTCCAAGCTGTTGTTTACATTAAGATTGCTCAATAATTCAGACAACGAACGGGATTTAAGCTGAAATTAAAATGGAGTAGAGGATTTAAAATGCAATTTTTCAAATTTATTGCGACATAAGAAGATGAGGATAAGATTTTATTTTGAAAAATGGTAAATTCTCTATCGAAGGTAGAATAAGTATAAAATGTATTGAGAAAGGAAAGGAAAAAATAATGTCATGAGAAATCAAAATCTTTTTTACAACTGATTGTATGCATGCTCATGCTTTCACATTCCTTTTATTTTCTTGAATCCTTCTCTATCCATGTTACCGGATTTTTATGCCAAAGTCATTTCAATTCTCGCATGAGCAGCCTTCGTTTCTGTAAGTTTGCTTTTGACTGTCTCAAGTGTTCTCTTTTTTTTCTCTCTTTCTGAATTGATATTCAAGTCCACTTGTTGACCATGATGTTGAAAAATTATGCACGGAAATGAAATCGTTTTTACCATTTGTTGAGCTCGTGTTCTCGTCTATCGCTCATGCTGCGCTTTTCTTTATGATTTCGGGTCAACTCGACATTTTATTTGTACACATATAGAGTTCTTTTATTCCGCATAATAAAACTATTCATGAGAAATTTCCTCTCACAGTGTTATATAACACACATTATTGTCCATGGTAGGCTCAAACTAATGTTCATTGTGTTGCTGCTTTCACTATTGGACTCTCAAATCCCTTCATTCATGAACGAAATTAGTTTTTTTCCTCTTAAACCTTCTCTCTCGACAGTTTTCTGATGCAGTCATAAGAATCATGCTAAAGTTACGAAATAGCTCACCTTTTCTTTTCGTTCATAGGAAAAAACTTTTCTTGACTTTCCACTTCCTCGTCTTTTTTTATCTCCAGAAATAAAATGAAAAGAATAGACAGAAAATTATTGAAAAACTTTATCATACCTCTGCATGCATCCAAACATAAGCTTTCGATTTCAAGTCGCTGCTTGGGAATTAAAATGCGAGTAAAAGTTACGTAAAATTGTACTCTACCCTTGCAAGAGAAGAATAAAATTTTCTCACAAAAAAGGATTTTTATCTTCACATTCCATAAAGATTATTTTCAGTTTTTTCATATTTTAGAGTTTTTAAAGCCTAATATTTCGTTCATATTGATAAAACTTTTTGAAAATTTGAATAAATTAAATTGAAAAGCAAGAAAATTTTTCTAAAATTTCTTTAAAACAATTTTCAAAGAATGTTGGAAATGATAACTTATTTATTATTTTAAGAGTGAAATTCATGAAATTCACGATGTGGAAAATATACTGTTGAAATATAACAATAACGGTCATTTATATAATTGAATATTCTCATCAGAGCTGCGCTCCTAATACTTTTTGTAAAGTTAGTTCTTATCCAACTTTCAAAGTGTTCAGACGTAAAATAAAGTTTACATGTTATTTTTATTAAACCTCATCGGAGCGTCTTTCATTCGCACAAAATTAAGTTTATAACATAAACTGATGATTGATGCATGTTGTTCTATGTTTAAGTATTTGAAAGCAATACACTGACTATGTTTACATTTGTTTGTTTATATTTGGGAATTTAAAAAGAAGCAGTAATTCAGTAAAATTTTTGAAAAATCTTTATAAGCAATTATTTCACCATCATCTGTCTCATATTTTTATTTTTCTAAGAACTTCCAACAATGAGCTTACTATATTTAAACTAAATTATGACACTTGTCGATGAAATATGGCCTATTGAAATGGAAAAAATATAAAACACAAATCGAAAAAAGTAAACAAATATAGCATGGCGATACTGGCAGTTTGCAATATGTAGCAATTGAAAATAAAAATGAGTCATTCTTTATTTTATTTCATGAGTTTTTGTTCATATTTCATAAGTAATTTCTTAACATTATGAACATTTAAGTAAATTCAAACGTGTAATCAAATTTATTTTTATTAATTTTAAAATTTATTTTTTTTAGGAATATTTTTAGAAATCTATTATATAAATGTTAATAGCAACTTTATTTTTCATATCTGTCACTTTTATTAAATAATTAAACCATTCGTAAAATAATAAAAATGATTTTCTACTAAATGAATTTTCTTGTGAATCTGAATGTTCAAAGATTCACAATCTATTTATGGTGTAGGACCAGAAGAGGAGAACAAGCCACCATACATACTCCAAGAGCAGCATTACAGCCTAAAATTACCAGTGGCGTACCAAGACCAACAGTCACTGTGCCAAAAGTAAAACCAGCCGCCTTTGATCAAATTTTTTTAATTTTATTTATAAATATGAGAATGATTGAATTACTCACTGCATAACAAGCAACAGCACCACCATTGCATACAGTTTGACAAGCTGCATAAGCTAATGGTCCGGCATTGGCATTTGATGCAATTAGAAGAATTGTAAGAAATAGTGTGAGTTTTTTGAACATTGTTTTGCCTGATCAAAATTAAACAACAAATACTTTAGATATTAATCTATTCTAGGAAAAGAAAAACGTAGAAAATTGACAAATTTTATCAAAAATTTACTGATAAGATGCGCGCAAAAATACTTTGTTATTGCATTTTGTATGCTTCTTATTTCAGTTTATATTAAAATTATGTATCTGATATTATTGTAAATTTTACCTTCTTTATTAGCAAATATGCAATTATGAAATTTTCAATAAAAGTTGAAATTTAACTTTTTCACCTCTTCTGTTTGAGTGCTTAAAAATAACTGAAGAAAGTCGGTAAAAAATTTGACTTTTGTTTCAATTCTTTTTTCAGTTTTTTTATCATATAAAAGTGTTGGTAAATCTAATTTATTGTTTGATATAATACAATGACAAATGTGTATACTGACGATAACACTTTGAATATTTTGGATTTTGTAGAAATCGATAAATGAAATAATTAATTTAATTTACATATGTCTATGTAATATTTCGAGGGGTGGGAATTTTTGATAATTTTAATAAAGTAGGCGTTGCCAAAATTCCCTTTTCCACGCTACTTCATGCAAATTATTAAAAAAGTCCACGGTGCAGATCAGTGAGCGCAACAGACCGCTGTGCGTTGCTGCTCAAGAAAAACTTTTCAAGTTTTTCAAAAATGCTTCGCCATTTCGGTTATTTTGGGTTTAAATACGAATATTCCGCATGTATTTGTATGCATGCGGATATATATGTGATTTTCGTATGTAATTTCGCATATATACGGAATATTCACACTAGACTAGCCACTACACATATGCACCATTTTCTAACAAAAGTTGATCAATTCGTCTAATTGTGCCACCGATTAAGAATATGCAAAAATTTTGGTGAAAAAGTGAAATTTGTGAGTTGTAGTGTGTTCACAGACGTACATACGCTTCACCGCGGTTTTTTGAGGATATCTCGGGCATGGAGAGACCATTTTTCATGCGGAAGGTCTTGTTCGATTGGTAATTACGAGGTCCACCTAAAAATACTAGGTATACATAGGCGGTAATGCTTTGGTTTAGAGAAAAGTGAAAAAAGTGAAATGTAAAAAACAATACTTCGTGCGTCCTCTAGCGGTGCCGAAGCAACTTTCAAAAATTTCATACAAATTTTTGATAATTTGATATTATTTTGATAGAGTTCCCACCTCTTGAAATATTTAAACTTTTATTTTGTTCCAAATTCACAAGGTTTTAAATATTAGTACAACTTTTGGCTGTTTACAAAAATTTGCAACATATTGAAGTTGAAACAAATGTTTTTGTCAGCTTTGCAATTTTCTTCTTAATTTTTGTTCAGTTCTTAGTTTTCAGTGTGTTCGATGTTTCTGCATGTTGTGTGAATTTTTTATAAACTTCACTTTTTAAGGGAAAAATTTGAACTGTGCAATTTAAAAGCTAAAAAGTGTCACATGCATTGAACACCATTAATTTAATTTACCATGTTTGTTGGTCACAAAACTTTGAAAATAAGCTTCAGAAGAGCTAAAGCATAAACTTGTAACTTTGCGACCTTCTTTCACTCTACGGCATGCACATATTGATCAAATTTTACTCTTTCTTTCTTTTTATTTTCAATGATTGTGGTTGTAAAACTGTAAGATAAAGTTTTTCTTACTCTCTAGTCAGTTAAAGAGTTGAATGAATGTCGCTCAAAGCTTCAAAACTTTTTCTTTTCTTCTCCATTTGATGTCAATATGAAAAGGGTTAATTTTCTCACATGAAAATGTTTGTACGATACTTACTTACTATAAGCAGCTTATATTTAAAATTATTTCATTTATTATCTCGATTCATTTAAAGTTGTAAATTTGTTTTTGCTTTAAACTACATCTATTCATTTCTCCCGTGAACAGATTAACTTGTTGATTGTAAATTGTAAGCGATTATAAGGCTAAAGAGAGGAGAAAGCATGACAGAGAAAAGTAATTAACTGAACTTATTAAAATGCAAAAAAAGTTAATTCTTAAAGCAAATGTTTAACAACATAATCTCATTACATCACTTTGCTTTTTCTTTTTCCATTGTCTGACTCATAAAAACTGTTGCTTCATTCAACAAATTGGAAAAATGTTTTAAAATGCAATTCATTGAATGAAATGACAATTTTTCTATTCTCATTTTGCACTGTGAAAAAGGAAGCGACGAATCTATATGAAAAGAACTCCATATTGAATTAAAATTGAATTTCATATGAGCGGTATGTGTACGAGTGTTTGCAGAATAAAATTGAGAATTGTGAGTTGGGATGCTTATGTCGTTTCACATATACAATATATAAGGCATTATGTGAAATGGTACAATTAGATATCAAGCAGAATCAATGGGTAAATTTAATTCTTTGAAATAGAATTTCATTTGTTGATTCTTTTTTTTTGCTTTACTTGATGAAGCGAAGGAAAAACATACAAAATGAAGATAGAATCTAATTGAATGATAGATTGAATACATAACGAAATACTGTTGCTTTTGATAAAAGTTTGTAATCATGATTTTTGCATTTTCATTCTGAGGTGCAATGAAAATTTTTTGTCAATTATTATTTTAAAAAAAACCAGTTACATTTTATTTTATTTAAATTTAAATGAATTTTAAAGTGCATCTTTAACAGCAAAACAACTATAAAAATAAAAGTTCCGTAGTTTTATTCATTAATTTTAAATCAATAAAAATAAAACGTAAATTTCACAAGTGTTTCATTATAAATCAAAATGTAAATCGCAAAAGTTCAAGTTCGCAAATCTCTCATACTATCAATTTAAAATCAGATCTTTCTTTTATAATATCACATATTTGATTTGTGCCTGTTCAAATAGAAACGATATGCTATCGATATCATTTTCATTCTTTACCTACTCTTTCTTCATATTTGACAATAGAAATTTCCACTTTCAATCGTAATATGTGAAGGGTCTTAATAAGATTTTCTCTATTTACTAAATTTTATTTCTTATTTTTTGTCATTCCCATCGATCTCTTGCGTCTTTCATTTTCACTTGTTCATGCCTACATCTGCTATCTTGTAAATAATTGAGTTTTCTTGATTAGAATGATGTAGATTATAGAGAAAAATGTGTCTACCTCGAAATCTAGCAGTACATAAATCTCAAACTGTCACTGATGTCGTATGATGATAAATTGGCTTACTTTACTAACCCACAGTCATGGGTCAATATTTGCTTTTCTTTTCCATTGACATCGTAATAATAATTTTCAATATTAAGCCAATAATGTTTCATAATTGCGTGCAATTTGAATTCTATGTGATGACATTTACTAATCATTAGTCATTTGATTTAATTTTCAAATTCAATAGAAAGATTTATGGTTATTTAATTATTCTGTATGTTAACAGAAAGTGAAATGACGGAAATGGGATTGAAATTACAAAATCCCTATTCACTCAACTGATTTTAATCTTTATTCATCACTCTTTAATGTGTGAAATTCCATTCGACGTGTGTATGTCATTTTGCAATTAATATTTTCATTCATAAGTTATTCAGATAGACATCGTTGCACTTCATTCATACTCAAATATGATTAGTGATTATATGAAAGAGTTTGACGTGAATGTGAGCGAGCTTTTCATATATGTTTGTGAATAACGAAGGTAACAGATGTGTGGGAGGATGAATATTGAAAGGATTTTTATGTTAAATAAATTGTGATTTATGATTATGAAAAGATTTTATGATGTTAGTGATCTGGTTAATTGTTTATGATGTATGCAATCATACTTTTATGAAACAAAGGTTTTTAATTCATTAATTGCAAAACTGTGTTCTTAATTTTCTCAATAATTTTTGGTAAAAATCAGTTACATGCATGATTAAAAGGCAAAAATACATTAGAATTTCAAGAAACGCCTTTTGGTATCAAATCATTTGATAATGTTTGGAATATTACAACTTTTAGTGGGATTTTTGCTCAATTTACGAAAAGCATATATGAGAATAATCGAGCTAGACTGTCCGTTAATTCGTTCTTTTAATTTGAAAAATGCGTTAAAATTTATTGATGGATTTTTTTTATAAAAATACTTGAACTTTTTTAATCAAATCCTTTGAATTTTTTGTATTTAGCTTTATAAAGCAATAAATCAAGACCTCTGAAGACATTTAGTATGAAATTCATGAGTTTCTGGAAATTTTCTTTTTTAAATTTTAGAGTGTGTTTAAAAAATTTTAATTTTTCTGAACACGAAATAACGGTCATTTTTTCTTTTTGGTCCTCAGGATGCGAATATAACACTAACCTCATAATTATCACCATCCATAATTAAATTTTTCATAAAATATTCTATAATGAGATTATTAATTCAGATATGTTCATAAGTATAGAGCAAATTAGATTCATTAACATTCAATTGACCATCTGTGGCATTTGATAATGAGATAAAATTGCATTTCAGCGCATAATGATGAAACTTTAAAGAGAAAATATTGTAGAATTTTTGAGATGAATTAGCATAATCTGTGAAAATACTTTCATGTTGTTCTATTCAAAATGAATAATTAAAAAGAAAGGAAGAAGTGCAGCTTGCTGGTTGGAAAAGCATTGCACCCTTTTTAATGGCGTCATAAATTTTCACCTTAATTGCAAGTTTATTTTTCATTTGCCGACCATTTATCGTATACGAAACGGAAAAGCATACAAGTGCAAGTAATAAATTTTTTATGAGTTTTCTCTGATGTTGCAATAGCGTTTAAAATACATGTGTGTGCATTTGCGAGGAATTTAGTGTCTTTTGGATTAAAAAAAAACATTTACAAGTAGTTGCTTATATTGAAATATTAAAATTTCATTTAACAATCTCTGACAGTGTTATAAAACTTTTATTGCTTACTTAACAGTAATGATTGAGGTAGTTTGCTTTCGAAAGTGCAATGTTACATGCAAGCTGGGACTTTTCATGACTTTCTTTTTCGAGACTGTAGAATTCAGAAATAACACATTTACATGTATCGTCTTTGTCACACGGCTATAGTCATGATATTTTTTTGTAAAGAAAATTCGTATACTAGCACTTGAGTGAACATCAAAAAATCCACTTCTCATTTTATACATCTATTGTTCTTTATGCATCGTGGAGAGAAGAAAAATGAGCAGAAATGTTTTCACAAACTTACAAAACGTGAATTGCATATAAAAAGAGCGTGTGAGAGTTGTTGCTATTTGTATTGTATATGAACATAGCAAGAGCTTTTTTGTATTTATTTTTCAGTGGTTTTAACATCATTTTTTGCATCTACATTGTTGCATTTATTCACTACTTGTTCAAGTGTTATTATGAGAGTAATACAATGACTTTTAGGAATGCATACTAAAGATATGAGTGCTCTTATACATGATTATTGTATGTTTTTCAAATGAAAACAGATGAGGTTTTGTTATTATTTTAACATTGTGTCAAATTGACTGCTTTTATGTGACTGAAATCAATTTTTTGAATTTTCTCTTTTTATTTTATGAGAAAAAAGGAAGTCAAATCTTAACAATTAATTGCAAGCCATTTAGATATAGAAATTTTTTAATTTCCATTAAAAGTTTATTTTAAAAATCGTCAGTAAATATTCAAATTTATCATGATTTTGACAATTTTAAATGATTTTCCTTTGAGATCAAGAAAGTAAATAAAATTTAAAATGTAATATGTTAAATGTCATAACATTTCTACCCCATTGAGTTCATCAACACACATATTTGAACTTTATAATTCAACCTGAAAATTCAAAATAAAAAGAAAACATGAATAGAATTTTTAAAGTAAATTTTCTTTTTTATTATTTTTCCTTCTTTTTCAAACTTTCACCTAACATACAATATTTTTTCTTCTTGTTAATTTTTTTTCTCATAATTTATTTAAAGTTTTTTTTTCTGTTTGTTCCTATTTCATTACAATAAACAGTAGGTAGGTATATATGAATGATTTTTTATTCTTTTATGCAGTTTTGTGTAAAGCTTTTTTACTTGTTTTTATATAAATTATATCGGTATAAATATGCACCTCATTATAGCATCACTAACTTCTTCTCATTGACATGACATTGCATCCAATCTAGCCCACAAGTAATAATACACAAATTTTCATGTCATAAGTTTTTAACATTTTTTTATTTTTTCCTCAAACATTGAAATATAAATTTTTATTTTGAATAAACACAAAACATCGCTTTTTATGACACAACATTCATGATATGTTAAGTTGTTCATTAATTAATGCCACTTTTATATTTTATTGAATTGTCATCAACATGAAGAGAGATAGAAATAAATTTTATTTTAATTAATCTGATCATCTTCTCATTAATGTTAAAAAAATCACTAAAAGGTGACAGATGGATAATTTAATTGAATCTGAAAAAACTTAAATTTTTTAAAAATGAAATTTTTCATCTAATAATGAAATTATAATGAGTCTCGAATGTAGTTTGGTGAAAAATATAAATTGCTTTGCATTTTTCATTAAAAACTAATTGTTAGAATGGAGAATATAACAAAAAACTTTCATCATCCGCTTCCACTGAAATTAAATTGTTTCATTTAGTTATAAATAGGAAAAATTTTCCACTCTTAATTTATTAATTATGAAAATTATAATTGCAGTAGAATGATGGAAATTTTATTTCTCTCTTCTCTTGTTGAATAATTGAAAAAGGACACTTTAAAAATATTTTAAAGTTGAACAACAAATCGATTTTCGATATCTTCATCACATCCCAGTTTATAAACAACACACATACGATAAATACACCATTTTATCCCATTCTTATTCTTTTTTACCTTCCATAAGAGCAATGTGAGCTAGATTGGCAGCGGAGAGAAGGTCTGACAGGTGCGACAACCGAGCACATAAAAAATTACTTTCAATTTTAATTTCCGGCATGACAAATTTATGCGTAAATGTTTGCTCTAGCTTTCTGTGTATTTGGGTTCATTTTTAGCTTTTGGTGAAGTGTAAAGAGATTGAAATTAAATTAAAATATTATGATAAGATTTGTGTGTAGAAAAAATGCCTGAAGTTGAGTTTTAAGGGAAATTGACAGTTTTTGTACTAAAAAAGGTTCATTTTCTAGAATTCTTGTAAAAAACACAGAAAAAGAGAGATATTTAAAAGCTGGCTGATGAGGACAGTTCATTGTTTAATTGGGCATGAAAATTTTTGTTCCACTCGGTCTTTCAGCAAAGTTTATTTGTTTTTCTCTTAGTTTATAATTTTAAAAAAATTAAGATTTTCCATCTTTCATTGATCCTTTTCACAAATAACACATTCGCATATCGCTTACAGAATTTTTATAGAATAAGGTAAAAAGTTTTTAGCAATTTGAAATTTTTCTCACAAAAAAATTTCTCCTTATGAAATAATTTATTTATTTTTAAGTTCTATCTTGACAGTTTATTTTTTATTCTTCATTTTTTCGCTATAAATAAGTTTTCAAAAAGTGTATTATTATTTTTTATATTATTTTATATTCAATAGACAGCAGCATAGGAAGACGTCGAATACCTGCATAAGACATTTCAATTTTGTGAAGGAATCATTATCAACTTTTCTTTTAACCCCTTACAACTGTTATTACATGTTGGGTAAAATATAAAAATTATATAAATTTTTCTTTTCGCTCTTTCATAAATAAATTCAAACGCAAAATTGACATTCCTTATAGAGAATCATTTTTTTTTGTATAATTTGTTATAATTATCATCATAAAAGTATATTATTCTTAAAAATATTCATTCTCTATCGCCATTTCACATTTTCATTTATTCACACAGATAGTTTAGATATTGTTTTACAGAAAAATAGTTTTGAAATTTTTTTCATTAGATAAATGTGTTGACATTTGAAAAATGAAATTAAATTCAAATTTCTTGATAAAAAAAGATAATTAAAGTTAGTTAGCTTCAAAATGATTATTCCATTAAGTACTTAAATTAAATAATTTATATTTATTCAATCGAAATAATTTATCAAATGTGAATGAACTCAGAATATGTAAAAAGGTTAATTTTTCAAATGTCAACACATTTTATGTATTTATCAATTATCTATCTGAATAATTAGCGATTTACAAATATCTATTATAATTATTAATGATTTATTAACGCATTTTGTATTTCGTGTATGTGTACATAGTTTTAATTCTTATTATTTATTCATTTTCATACATTCAGAGTGGTTGTAAAAATTAGAAATAAGATTAGAATAAACAAAAGCTAAAATTAAGAAATCTTGTTAGTTGTAATCAATATGACTTAAATACACGTGAATTTAACTTTCGTGTACTGCTCAAATCATAATAAAATTCAAATCCCATGGGGATAGCTCTCATTAGGTTTTTATGACTTGTGTAAATAAATCAAATAGAAAAATGTCCTCGAATGTCCAATAAAAACACATTACAAAAGTTTTGTCTTCATCGTAAATCATCTGATTAATTATGAATTTTTTTGTCAATAAAAAATCAATGACGATGACAAGCATACTTTAGTTCTAATCTCATTTCTAATCCAATTTCAACGTTATGCATACATTTATTGTGAATTTCATTGATTCGAGTGAATAGAAAAATTTTTCTTTGTATGCATGCATGAGTTTATTTATGTTTGTTCAGAAGAAAATGAAGAAACATAATAAAAGTAAATAAGTAGGTATGTTTAAATACTTTGAGTGAATTTTAATACTGGTAGTCCACAACAAAAAACTGTCAGTTTTAATTTCGAAAAATTCAAATAATATTCCGAAAATTTTTAAAATTTTTCATCCCTTTTCGAAAAGAAAATTATAATCATAGAAATTATTTCTCTTTATTTTGATTTTTGACTCTTCATAAACACGGTATAACATCAAGCAAAAAGTTAAAATCAATTTGATATTTGCCAAAATGTCCAAAACACTTCAATCTTATATTTTTCAATAAATTTAAAATTAAAAAAATTATTTTTCGAAAAAAATTAACGAGAAGTTTTAACCAGCAAAGAAGTTCGAAAGTTTTCGAAAGCCTTTTTATAATTGTTATTTTTCATTGTGGACTACCAAACTATCATTTTTAATGATAAAAATTTTCTTTAAACTTCTTAAAATATTTATTGAAATGAAAAAATAAGATTTAATAAATCTTTCCAAAGAAATAAGATTTCAGGAATTCCAAATAACTAAAAAATATTTTTTCAACTTGGTAAACACCGTTTAAGTATGAATCATTTGCACGTGTTGATTTTGATTAGATTTCTTTTTTATTTTTTATGTAATTTGTTGAAGAAAAAAGAAAATAATTTCAAGAAAAAATGTTTCAGTACTGTATGAACATTTTTATGTGTATGTTTGTTGATAGGTGAAAAGATTTATTGTTTTATAAACTTTATGAATTTGGGTGAATGGCATGAAATAGAAAAATACACAATGATTCTTTAAGATTTCACAAAAATATCTATAGTTCTCTTTTATATATGATTAAGGAGAGAAAATTGTTTATTTTTAATATTATAGAGAGAAAACTTTTATTGATTATTTATTTGATTGACATTGAGACTCATTTATAGCTCGTTCTATAGTATTGTTTTCTGTTTCATATTTTGCAAAGAAATGTTGTGTGTAAATAGTCATTATTCATGGAAGATTTATTTATTTAATGCAAGTTGAGAAGTTTTCTTTATTTTTTTCAAACTGGTCTTAGTAGAAAACTCTCTTGAAAAACATGAAAAAATTTTTATGGACAAAGAAGCTTGTATTAAACGTATGAAAATTATGGTGCATAAAGACACTTGAAACCTTAAGCAACCGTCATCGCATTATGCTTATCTTCTTATCTTCTTCACCTTCTAAAAGTAATCTTTTTTATTTTTGTGGAATTTCTACCCTATGCGAGTAAAAAGTGTAAACGCAAGATGAAGAGAAGATTTTTCGTTCATATTTTTATGTTTTATCGCGACCATACATAAGCAACATAAACTAAAAATTTATGTGCTAAACATATACACATTTTTTTCGCTCATTCACTTTATATATAGCGCTTTTATTTTACACCATTGTCTTTTTGTTATTATTCATCTCATCTCATTTCCTGCGAGGCAGGCAAGCGCGAAAGGTATGCATGCGAAAAGAATATTGTACAAATATATAAACAACAGTCAGCCTATATTTTTCATTAACTCATAAAATATATAAAAATTGTCATTGTGTAGATCACACACTGCTATTGTTTTTTTGCTTTTTCTGAAACGCATTTATTCTTATATAATAATTTTATTGATTCTTCTTGTTACGAAAATGTTTGAGAAAATTATGATTATTTAATATTTTATGTACACACATTTTTTGAAGTCTGTTTGTCACAATCATTATTTATTGTTTAAATATTTTTTTCCATATTTTATAACTCTTTGCATGACTAAACTAATAAAAATTTCAAGTTTTTAAATAAATAAAGTAAGTACAGTAAATTTAATTTTTTCAAATTATTTACCAATAGAAAATAAATTAGGGCAAGGCCTGAGAACTCTTTGATCCGAGTTTGATTTTTTTGATTCCTGTTTGATTTTTTTGATTCCTGTTTGATTTTTTTGATTTCTGTTTGATTTTTTTGATTTTTTTGATCCGAGTTTGATTTTTTTTGATCCGAGATCAAACTGGGATCAAAAAAAATCAAACTGGAATCAAAAAAATCAAACTCGGATCAAAAAAATCAAACTCGGATCAAAAAAAATTCAAAAACTCGGATCAAAGAGTTCTCAGGCCTTGAATTAGGGTTCAAACTTGCATGCATATTTTACTTGATATGGACATATTTTTTGTCAAGTTGATTTCAAGTTGACTTACATAAAACTGTCTGATTTATTCAGATTGAATTTGATTCAATTAAAATTCATAGTAAATTAAAGAATTAATGACTTTCATACAAATTTGTTGAAAATCAAAGGAGTTAAAAAATCTGAATGAATAAAAGACATTTTTGTGTAAGTCAATTTTAAATCAACTTGACAAAAAATATGCGAATATCAAGTAAAATATGCATGCAAGTTCGAATCATAAAGTAAAATAATGACCAATAGAAGAAAAGCTGTCGCATGTTCTATTTTGACATTTTATTATTTCATACTAGCACTATATTGACCTAGGAAAAGTTTCTCTCTATCACTTTGTCAGTTTATGTAAATAACTCATATTTCAACATTGAAAGCTCACTGATTTTTCACTTGACCGTTCTTGTATCATGTTTTTATTTCTGTGCACAACAAACATGTGATAAAAATTCGTAAATTTTTCATGATATTTTTTGAAAACAAAAAATAAATGAAAGAAGCTTTCATCAATGTTTCACTCAGTTGAGTTTTAAAAAAAGCCATTAATGTTGGCATGTGTGGGATTTTTTCACTCTTGAGTGCGTCAATATCGAATGAACAAATTGAGATTTAATTTTTTATCAATAGATATCGGCGTGTGTCAGAATTTGATTCGATCAAGTAGAAAATGTTCATTTATTTAATATTTTTTTCCATCTTTTTATTTTATCTTATTTATGCAATTATTTCAATTCAAGTTGTAAATTTTTGTATCTCTATGAAAATTTTAATTAAATTCCAAGCTGTTACAAAACCAACTACTCATAATTCAATAATAAATTGTGGCAAGGGAGAACTATGTGTAATTATTAAAATTAACAATGCATTTGGGAGTTGACTAAAATAAATTAAATTATTAGATTAAATTAAATGAGCACAAAAATTAAGTAAATAAATAAATTTAATGAAGCTGCTCTCGCTTGGATTCTTTTTTCGGCTCCCATTACACAACGAATAAATTTTAAGAGCAAAATCTCCTTCTACTAAAACCTTTTTTTGAATTTATTTACGTTTACAGGGATTGAATTTTTTTCTGCTTGAGATTTTTATTTTTGTCATAAATTTTGTTAGTTTTCTTTCGNGTTTTGAGACAGATTGAATGATGTATAAATCTTTTCAATTGGTTGAGTATTTGCTGAGATATGAGCGATTTAGTAAAAGTCGCCATTTTTAGTTCTTCTTTTTTAAATGCTTATATCTTTTTATTTATAAAAGATATTTGAATTCTGATTACGGTTCTTAAAAGTGCACAAAAGATACTTCATTTACAGTGCACAAGCGATTTTTCACCAATGGAAAACTTTTGAGAAAATCGCTACTAAAATCTTGATGTGAAAAAATCCATTTTTTATGAAAATTTTGAGTGAATTTAAAAATATCTAAAGATGAAAATTTAAAACCGAATATATCTTAAAAACTGCTTAATGCGATTAGAAATAACATATAGTTCACCGTTTATCAATTGAGCAAATAGAAGTCGAGAATTTTGTGTTTGAATGAAGTGACAAAAAATTAACCGTTTTCTAGGAAACTTCCTAGTAAATAAATAAATTTAATGAAGCTGCTCTCGCTTGGATTCTTTTTTCGGCTCCCATTACACAATTAATAAATTTTAAAAGCACAATCTCCTTCTACTAAAACCTTTTTTTGAATTTATTTACGTTTACAGGGATTGAATTTTTTTCTGCTTGGGATTTTTATTTTTGTCATAAATTTTGTTAGTTTTCTTTCGTTTTGCTTGAAATTATTTGAAAAATTTATTTCTAGAGGAAAAATATAAACTTTTGTGTTTAAAGCTTCAATTTTTACTTGAGTATTGAATTTGTAAATTTTACTAACTGATTTTTCATCATCATTCTTGTTATGCACACACATATTCCAGTTTAAATTTCTTTATGAATTTCACACTATGACCATGATTATGACAGAAAAAAGAAAAAAAAATATTTTTTGACACTTTTTCATTCTCACATACACACAACAACAGCACGTGTTATGATGATAAAGTTATTTTGTCTTTTTGTTTTACAATGTTATAATAATTATGTTATATTTATATGCGACTAATTTTCATCTCATTAAGGTATCATTATTAGTTTTACAATTATAAACAGTTAAAGTTCTTTTACTGACAAATTTTGATGATCAATATTATTGGTAGACAATGTGTGAGTAATTGTAGTGGAAATTTCAATGAAATTAATTTACTTGAAGAACGATTTCTTAATGCTGCCATTCCAGCGGCTGGTTGTGTTGTAAGTTCAGTGTTGTCAATATCGACTGTAATGAGGACAAGATAGAAAGAAGGAAAAAAAGGAAAAAAAAATTAATTGAGAGTTTTATCACCCTCATCCCTTTTTGCATAATTAACTAATTAAAAATTCATGATAACATGAGCGACAGCAGCATCAGTACAAAAAAAACTTTTTCTTTATCCTCTCTTCTATCTCAATGACTTCATCGACACTGGAGACAGAAAAAAAGAGATGAAAGTGCCCCTTCAATATAACCCTTTTTGTGATATTTTCATAAGCTCTTATATATGTGTTGCTACTGTTTTGACCAATGAAATTATGGTACTGTTAATCTAGAGGTATAGCAACAACCCAATTTTTTTTCTTCTTCACTCATCATATATTCATCTATGTTGACAAGTGAATGTCAAAGTTTATATCATACTAGGATCATCATCATTATCATGTGCTACTTCTATTGCTGTCGTTCACTGCAATCACTTTTTTTTATCATGATTATGGATAAAGTTTTAATCCAATCTATTCATAAATAACACTTACAAATTGAGTTTGATGAGGGAAAATTTTTTGTTGATTAATTTGTTTTTTTGATAGAAAATTTTATTGTTAATAGCAAAATGTTATGAAATAACAAAGAATCCAGGGCGACTCAATAAAACCGTTAGATCTTATTTGTGCTAAAATTTAAATTTTTAGCATAAATAAGATCCTTAAAAAACCGTTAAAATTTCGTTATAAAACATAGAAAAATATGGAAAACAACAACAGTTTGAAAATTTTTAGAAAATCAATCTAGTTTTTGCCCAGGCAAGGACACTGTAAGATCTTTTCGATTTTTTAGGATCTTTGAGATCTTTGGGATCTTTTGAAATCTTTTAAGATCTTTGTGGAATCTTTTAGGATCTTTTTTCGAGTGTCCTTGCCTGGGTTTTTGCTCTATTTAATTGAATCAAGTACAAAATACAATAATTTAATTAAAAAATTCTATCTGAATTGATTATAACAAGAATGGTTGTGAAAATTGGTTTATGTTTTTGAATTTCTGCTAAAATTTAGTTTTAGCACAAAATTTTTAAATTTAAATTTTAGCTTAAATAACGGAAATTTTGTTTGTTGAGTCGCCCTGGATCAGAGTATATGATTTCTTTTCAAGTAAAAGAAATCAATTGACAAAAAATCAATTATCGTCTTAAATAATTTAATTCCGAATTCACTGCACTTTCATCTTATGATGAAACCCACAAAACCTCTACAAACAAATTTCTACCAAATTGCAAAAGTTTTTTTCATCATTACTCAATTCAACCACTGACTTTTGGTCAAGACAATATTTGTACTCACTTTTAACACTGAATGTTTTATAGTCAGGAAATTCTTCGTCTGGTGCGGGTAATTGAGCTGGAATTGTTGCTAGGCAAGTGATCTCTAAACGACCGTTGGAACCAGCATGAAGTTTCGATACTTCAATACTTAGTTGGCTACTGGAATATGTGATGATGTGTTGCCGGCGATGACCAGGCTTTGAATGACCCAACGATGTTGTTGCATCGTTTACATGACGACGGTATTTTCTGTTATTGAATCCATTTCTAAGTAAAATTTTTCATCTCGTTAATATCAAATGAAGAAATGGAAAAATATGAGGATCAAAATAATACCTGTGCTTCTTATGCATATCATAAAGTTTATTGTCGTAGTAACTTGATTCCCTATTTTTATTGTTATTATTATTAAAATTATTGTTATTTTTATGATACGAATCAGTGCTTTCATGATTTTCTAAACTGTAGCCAGTTTTGTGACTTGTGCTACTGCTGCTGGCTGTATTTTGACCTCCTTCTGTATCATCAAACTCGTCATCTGTTTATAAAAGCGAAGAAATTTTATTATTTTACAAAAAACACGCACAGTCGAGAATAAATATTGAAAATTATACAACGATTCTTTTCTTATCATGATTGAAATTTTTTCATTGAAAATGTTTTAGCATTTAGATTAAAATTTTCTCTTTTTTTTTAAATTTAAAAGAAATAAAGATGGATGAATAACAGAAAATAAACAAGAGAAAAAAGATAGTAAAGTAATTTTCTTAAGGCTACTGAATTTTGATTGACAGGCAGCGCCATTTTTATCATCATCTCCTGAATATTTTATCATCCTCTGAGCACTCATTTTAATCAAACAAACTCTTACATAGCAACTCATAAATATCAATACATACCTCTCGACGATGATGATTTACTACCACTATCCATATGATGCTCATTAAAGTCATTTCTCTCGTGATGGGATTTGGATTTATGTTTGGAACTTGGAAATGGATGAAGTTGTTTAGTATAAATTTCATCAACCTGATGACATCATAAAAAGTGAAAAAAAAGAAAAGTGTGAGTGAAAACAGGCAGATGTACTTAATGATATGGAAAATGAGAACTAAAAAGCAATTACTTCTCTGGTATTTTATGGACAAAAGTAAGAAAGAAAGTTTTTTATGCTTCTTCCATTTTGGTTATCAAGGTTTGAGTCTTTAAGGCATTTACACAGCGTGACAATTGCCAAAAAACATGACATTTAAAGATATAAAAAAATTTCATTCTTTCGTGATGATTTTTTTATACTTAAATGAAAAAGTTTTGCGTATTTCAAAAAAATAAAATTCATTGAGGCAAAGGGAAACTGTGAGTGAAAAAGTTTAATTTATGATGATTTCTGTTGTAGCTGGCATTAATAACATTTGCTATGGGTAGAAAAAAAGTTATTTACCGCAAAATGGGCGGACTATGCAGGTGAATGAATGGATGAAAGATGAAATTTAATTATCCTTCACATTGTCATGAGAAAAAAAGGTATTTTTAAATTAATCATCACTAGAAATAAGTAATTGGACCCTTAAAATATTAAGATTTTTATTTTCTTCTACTTTAGCCATCTTTTGTCATTGTTATTTTTTTTGCTTCAATATAGAGCGCCTTTTTTGGCATAAATAACAGAGTTGGTTTAACCGCAACCACAACAGCATAAAGTTTCATTTCCATCTCTGTCAACTACGTGTTTTTCAATATCATATACGCAATAGCGGTTGCGGTATGTTGTTTGTCTACTTAAATAGCGCGACAAAGGAAGAAAAATGCGATAATAAAAAGAAGGAAATATTGAAATGAGATATTTTCTTGTCGCTTGACGAAGGAAAATTGTACAATTTTTCAATTTTTTTTCTTTTTCTCTCGAAAATGTCGTTAATGATTGTGTGCTTTCTTGGGTGCGGCAGCAGAAGGAGGAAAATTTCTTTCAAATATTTACATTTTTTGTGCCATTTATCAGTCATATTAAAATAAATTTTCCTTTAGGGAAATTCATTGCCTAATTTGCTTCTTTAGGTTGAAATTAAAGTTTTTCCTGTTTAAATTTTTAGCTTTTCATGCTCTTCATCAAGATTTTATTGTAAGTGATCTTTAAAAAACATTAAGGTTTAACTTTACTTCCATTAAATCTCAAGGTGCTTTCACCTTTTTTCTTTTTAATCTGACATAATACAAGAATCATCAATTGGGCTCAGACCATCTACAAGTAGCAAATTAATTACTGTTCTGCTCTCTTTCTCTGAAGAATCAAAATCACTGCTATAAGCGACCATTCAATTAAATTAATGCCTTTAAAATCTTTTTTCTTACTTTCTACATCCAAAATGTACATAAAAATTGTGAAATTCAAGAGAAAATAGAAGTTGTTTAAAAATTCACGAGCTATGGACTACTAATTACCTTCTTTCCATTAATTAACCATGTTATGTGCGGTACTGTGAATTAGAACAAAATTTATTTGCAATGTGAATATTTTTGGCTTGTTTGTTTATTTTAAGAAAAAGCAGGGGTGAGCTTTATGCTTTTTAATTATTCTTTCTTTAACCCTCGCCACTCGATCTTAAGAGGACATAAAGATTAATTAAAATTCTAATTATCCAATATTCTCTGCCTACCTGGCTTAGCTCTTGCTGTCGTGCAATTTGCTACAAGTTTTTCACCAATAAAAAATTGTCTTTTGCCAAACGATATTGTTGGTGGCAAATTTTGGGGAACTGATTGTTTAGATAAAAAAGAAATAATTTTTTTTATTAGACAATATTAGTAAAATCATGCTTGATTACCTTATAATTTTTTCTAGGGTTTGAACTTGCATGCAAGTTTAACTTGATATGCACATGTCAAGTTGATTTCAAGTTGACTTACACAAAAATGTCTTTTTTGATTCAGATTTTATTTAATTCATTTAAAATCCAGCAAATTTGTATGAATATGTATGTAAGTCATTGATTCTTTATTTCACTATGTATTTTAATAAAATTTAATTCAATCTGAATGAATAAAAAAGATTTTTATATAAGTCAACTTGAAATCAACTTGACAAAAAATATACATGCAAGTTCGAACCCTTTTTTATACAAAAATTGCAAAAATACTTACGAAATACATGAACTTGTTCCTCATTCGAAGCTTTCGTAAAAATTGGCGATTCAAGAGAAACTTCACAGCTGTACATGCCGGACGCATCAAAATCATTTATTTTTAGAGTCACCTCATTTTGATTTGATTTCTGAAACTGAAAATGAAGGTGAGACAATTGGTTTCAAATTTCATAGAAGACGATAAATTTTCTTACATCAATATCTGCACCGGGAACGGAAAAATTTCGATAGGGCGGCTGTCGACCATTTATATACTCGAATATTTTGCTGTTGCTCTTCAACCATGTAACCTTATACAATTTCTCCTGCTCAACATTATGCTTACATGTCAACATCAAACTTCCGCCTCGCTCAACATATTTTTTTGTAAGTAAATTAACTTCTACATCAGATTGTCCATCTGTAATGAAGTGAAAAAATTGTGAAAATTATTCATAAATTTTTGCTTGCTTATTTAAAGCAACAGAATAAATTAGGTCGATTCATTGTTGAATAATTTATGATCAACAGGTACAACTCGATTATTTATTTAAATAGGGACCAACCACTCACACTATTTTATATACATATTCAACACATTGACTTTTTACATAGGGTGGAATTTATTCAAATTTCTTGAGATAAATATCTTGTTGTTTCATGTTCACAGTTTTCAACGATTAACATGGCATGTCATTAATAATAGGCTGCGTGTTATACCACAACATTACCCATTTTCAATTTTTCATAAACTTATGGACATTTATTGAAGCTCTCTTCACAAACCCAGTTGGAAATTTGAGATTATTTTGAACCATTTTAATTCGTGCTGACATGTGCTGACGCTTGAGGTAATTGGTGAAATTCAATGCGATTTATACAGAAATTTCTATATTGACTAAAACAATCATCACAAATTTTGAATACAAATCTAGGTAGTATTATCAGGTTTGTTATTTAGGTCAACTAAAGAAAGATAATCCACAAATGGTCATTGCATTTCCCACTGTGTCTGCATTTTCTTTCTGGGACAAACACAACAATATAGATAATCGATGCCAGAAACGCAATAGTTGAAAACGACTGAAATAAATGAATTTATTGTCTGTTCAAATTCAGACACAAAATTAACTGTAGTTTGAAACGAGATGGAGATAGTGAGTGAATAGAACATATGTTCACATGATTGTGGCAAATGGAGAATAAGTATGAATGAGAAAAAGAAAGATTTTATTGATTAAAAATTAATATTTTTTATTGCCATGAGCTTTCATATTTTTGTTATCGATGTGTTCAAGATAGCTTTGAAGCCAAGGCAGCTCAACAAACAAAATTTCCGTTTTTTTAGCTAAGATTTAAATTTAAAAATTTTGTGCTAAAACTAAATTTTAGCAGAAATTGAAAAACAAAAAGCCAATTTTCACAACCATTCTTGTTAGGGTAAAGGATCTAATTTTCGGACACTTTTCTATTTTCCGCACACAAAAATTCAAAAATCTTTTTAAAGAAACATTTTTACACAATGATTTGTAGATGTAACTAAAGCTTATAATTATCCACATCATTTAAATAGCTATTACAGAGCCAGCAATACTTATTTAAAGAGAAATCAACTCAAACAAAAATTGATCTAATTTTCGGACAAAAGATCTATTTTCCGGACACTTGAGATTTTTAAAAAATACGTTAAAAATGGCTCAATATTTTCACAAATTTACTCCGATTCTTGACTTATAATCATTTCAAATGAACTCAATCGTTTATTTATTTAAGAAAGTTTCATTTCTAAACTTTTGATATGCTTTATATACATCTAAAATGAACTTCTTAAATTTTGATTATGAAATCTTTTCCGATTTTCATTTTACCTTTATAAAAGGTTTTCATTACTGTATCTACTCTGTTTTAATGTCTTTAGATCATATATAATCGTTTTAATATGACTATATATCTAAATATACACATTTTAATGATTTTTTCTTCAATTTTCTTATTTTTTGTAGTGTCCGAAAATTAGATCAATATTTATTTGAGTTGGCGCCCGGTCACTTATCCAACAGAATTTTTTTCAGAATTCTGATATTTTCTTGTCAACTTGAGTATAAAATTCTGATAGAATAATTCTGATAATTTTTACAGAATTCTGATTTTTTTCGCCAGAATTCTGTTTTTTATCAGAATTTTTTCCATAATTCTGATAAATTTCAAGTAAAGCAATTTTCAGAATTTTAAGTCAAGTTTATGTGATATATCAGAATTATGATAATAATTCTGCTAGAATTTCTGCAATAATTATTGCAGAATTATGTATCAGAATTCTGATTAACAATTCTGATAGTAATTCTGATTATCTAACAGAATTCTGTTACATAATTCTGATTATTTTTAAATCAGAATTCTGATTTTTAATCCGAATTAATATCAGAATTCTGATTAATCAATTACGATATTTTATTTCAGAATTCCGATAATTTTTTGCAGAATTCTGATAATTCTTGCAGAATTCCGATAATTTTTTGTGGAATTCTGATCAAGGGGTAGGAACTTTATCAAAAAAATATCAAAAAAGTATCAAAAATTTGTATCGGATTTTTGATAGTTTTTAGCGCATTTTTGCAAAAAAATACGCTATTAGGCTCACGATGGCTGGCTGGCTGGCTGTATGTGACAGTGATAACTCGGCAACGGTAAGTCGTGGAGAGGTGGTTGATAGCTTGTTAGAAAGGTCTTGACGTGTAGGTAAGCCATCAAGAATTTTTTTGGGTAAGCGTTGACCCAAGGGTGGTCCACCACATGCATGTCCATCACATGGACCAAAAAAATTTTTTTCACCAAAAAGTCTTAAAATGTCATGAAACGTAAAGAAAATCTATAAAAATTTTTAAAAAAATTGACATGTCGCTAAGAAAATAGGACTAAAAATATGTGAAATTTTGTTACTAAACACTGATTTGTTAGGCAAAAATGCGCTCTAATCGTCCGACCATCCAAAGTGTCGAGATTGATATATTTTTTGATAATTTGCATGAAGTAGCCTGGAAAATGGAATTTTTCCAATGCCTACTTTATGAAAATTATCAAAGTTTCCACCCCTTGATTCTGATATTAATTCGGATTAAAAATCAGAATTCTGATTTAAAAATAATCAGAATTTTGTAACAGAATTCTGTTAGATAATCAGAATTACTATCAGAATTGTTAATCAGAATTCTGATACATAATTCTGCAATAATTATTGCAGAAATTCTAGCAGAATTATTATCATAATTCTGATATATCACATAAACTTGACTTAAAATTCTGAAAATTGCTTTACTTGAAATTTATCAGAATTATGGAAAAAATTCTGATAAAAAACAGAATTCTGACGAAAAAAATCAGAATTTTTCTATCAGAATTTTATACTCAAGTTGACAAGAAAATATCAGAATTCTGAAAAAAATTCTGTCGGATAAGTGACCGGCACCCATTTGAGTTTATATCTCTTTAAACCAGAATTGCTGGCTTTCTTTCTGCATTTCTAGTTTTAAAGTAGAATAAAAACTTTCGTTTCATATATCCTAATTGATGATTGTGATAGAATTTAATGAAGAAAAATATAAATTTGTAATTTGACAAAAATTTATATTTTTGTGAAAAAAATTGTCCAAATATTTTTAAAGTCATCAAAACAATCGAACGGTTTGATTTTTCTCTATTCTCACCGCATTCAGATTATTATACATGTTATAAATAAATAATATAAACATCATTTTATCTAATTAGGATATTTTGTATAGGATTTAGTGTGTTTAAAAAGAAATAATTGAAATTATAGAATATGTAAACAAAAAGTGTCCGGAAATTAGATCATTTACCCTATAATCATTTCAGATAGAATTTTTTTATTTATTATTGTTTTCTGAAGTTTTTTGAATTAATTAGAGCAAAATAAGAGTGATTTTTGATAAATTGCTGTTTTTTATGTTTTGTAACGAAATTTTAACGGGAATTTAAGTAATCTTTAGCAATGCTAAATCAAATTTTAGCACAAATAACGCCTAACGGGTTTGTTGAGTCGCTCTGGTTTTTAAAAAAATTGAATTTATCTGTTATCTTGATGTAGATTTGAATTATATATTAATGATTAAAAAAGAAACATCACTTAAATATTCTTGCTGCCAATAGAGAATTTTTTACTCTTAAATAAATTTTTATAATTTAACTTTTATCTCAAAAAATTTTACTTATAAAATCATTCGTTATTAAATTGTTACAATAATAATGTGTTTGAATTACACTCAGAATAATTAGGCACACTTTAAATAATTCACATATTCATTCAAACACTTTAAATGATAATTAATATCCCAACAAAAAGTACAAATTTTACCTCAGTAATGAGCTTTAGAATGAAAAAGTGAACAAGAACCTGCAGACAATAATTTATGAAAGAGAATATACGTATGAAAATTCACACAAAGCTAATGTTAAATACATATTAGTGTGTATTCATGTACACACATAATAATGATATCTATATTACGGTTCTAAATTGAAATGTGTAACACATTATAATGAAAACTGCTGTAATAGGAAGGAAGAAAAGAGAAAAGGAAAATGGCATGAAAGTTATGGCTTCATGTGTATGAATTAATGAATATAAGCTGCAAAACTTATTTTTTTTTCTCTTACAATTGTGGGCAATTTTTCAATTTGTTTAACAATTGATAAAAAAATTTGAAATTTATAAAAACAAATCAATTTTTGAATTTTAAACATCAACCGTAAAATATTCATATTTTTCTGATGTCATTATATCAAAAATTTACGAGCAGCTATTATATTAAAATATTCTTCTCACTT